>JARQOC010000011.1:83582180-83848440 GCA_033576535.1 Allobates femoralis
CGCCTTCTCGCTATAGACAAGATAGAGTACTTTCATAAAGTGTGAACTTGTATATATATTGCACTATGCCTTAAGTAATGCTATTTAAAATGTTGAAAGGACTTATGCCCACATGGACTATTGTGAGACTTAGAAACCATTATGCTTTTGTTTACTGCAAGGACTCTTGTATGAAATCATTGTCACGATGGTGTTTCTTACTTTGGAGACTTGTGACTGGTTTGGGACCCCTGTCTCTTTTCTGTATTGAAACTTCATATTAAACGTGGTTCTTTCCTTTGGCACTGTTGGAGTTAATGTCAGTTTCTGCTACTAGCAAGCTCCGTAGTTCTCTTTTCAGGTATGGATATTGTGTGATCACTCCCATCCCCTTTATATGGTCACATGATCCAGGATTCCTTGCTGGTGATTGAATTCATTCGTGAAATGGCTACCTGAGGTGTAGGTATTACTCTGGTGAGTTGATCATTGCCAAGCCGTCTGCTGCCTTGGATTGTAGCAGCAAGCATAAAGTTTCCTTGTTGTTTCCCTGTCTGTCTCCCCTTCACCTCTTGTCTGGTTTATTGCAGTGGTTGGGACTAGTGCTCCCGTCAGCCATCTCCCTATTGAGGGTTTTCATCAGGGCCAGTGAGGGCATAGATATCCTGCTCAGCGATGGGGGGAAAGAACCCATATAGGGACAGTAGGGAGTTCAGGGCACAGTTGCAGATGAGTGCATGAGGTATCCTTTCCCCCCCCATTTCCTATGAGCAGAGCCCTCCCATTGTATTTGTTCCCCCCGGTAATATATATTTTTCCCTTTTCTCCCTTCCTTAGTCTGATAGCCACACATGGACACCATTGTGAGAGCCTAACACACACCTGATCATCGTTTTTAATTACATCCATGGGCATATAAACCCACTCACATCTCACAATCTCACTAGGGCATAGTGTCAGGACCTGGCAGTGGAGGCTCCTTGAAGTGGATGTCAGGCTTACTCTTTAGTGGCCACTATTGAAACTAAGATCTCCAGTTTATCATATTTAGCACAGGGCAGTTTCTGCAATACACACATGCATTATATTCATTGATCCTCTTGTTTCTAGTGCCACTCATTCATTTACATCATTCATGAAATAGTAGTGTCGCGGCAGATAACCATTTCTGTAAGTATATTATTTTCTGCCTGCACCTACGCTTCTGGTGATGCCAGTCATACACTGATTCACATATTGTTAATTTTTGACTTAGCTCCCACATATAGTTTTTCCCTTTTCTCCCTTCCTTAGTCTGATAGCCACACATGGACACCATTGTGAGTGCCTAACACACACCTGATCATTGTTTTTAATTACATCCATGGGCATATAAACCCACTCACATTTCACAATCTCACTAGGGCGGGTGTCACACGCTACGATTTATGTTAAGATATCGCTGGAAAGTGCCTGATATGGCATCGCTCCTACAACATTGTTGCGTCTGACAGCATGATCTGACTAGCGATAAGTGGTCAGATCGTTATATACAGGTATGGGAACCGACCCTCATACCAGACGATGTCGATCATCCTATCTGCTGCATTGTTCTGTGTGACACCGCCATAACCGATCTCCTGACCGATTTCTCCTATTCACATCATTGACAAGCATTGGTCGCTGGTTGTGTGAGCGATCCCTGCACGTAACATCGCTGCTGCGTCCTGACTGTTATCTATACATGTGACACTTCACTAACGATGTGTCCCCGAGCGTGCACCCCTGACATCGTTATTGAGTTCCCTCACAAAATCGTAGTGTGTGACGCCCGCCTAGGGCATAGGGTCAGGACCTGGCAGTGGAGGCTCCTTGAAGTGGATGTCAGGCTTACTCTTTAGTGGCCACTATTGAAACTAAGATCTCCAGTTTATCATATTTAGCACAGGGCAGTTTCTGCAATACACACATGCATTATATTCATTGATCCTCTTGTTTCTAGTGCCACTCATTCATTTACATCATTCATGAAATAGTGTTGCGGCAGATAACCATTTCTGTAGTTATGGGCAGGGTGACCAGAGAAGACTAGTCTGACCCTAGTCTAGGAACCCTGAATGGCCCTGATCCCGAAGGTATCTCTGAAGGTGAGAAGGTTCGGGCCTCCAGCCTCTTCCTAAAACTCGTCCACCAGCCCTGCGCTATTCCCCCCTCACCTCCCTCCACAGACCTGGGATACAGCAATTCCAAAGGAAAGCTCTTCAGCAACACACACAGGTCAGCACAGCACGGCTTCCAGGCATAGAGTGAAATTCTATCAGCAGCACCACCTGGTGGAAGGAGAGGCTACTTAAAGGCCAGGGGGAGGGGAGCCCAGGTAAGTCACACATTAACCCCTCAACCAGCAGCCGAACCTCTTAGTGAATGCAGTTCTGGAGCACAACACAGGAGTCCCAGGACCTTCACAACTATCAACCATGCAGTTCTTAAAGACAAACACATACACAGCAGCATCCAACAAGGTCAGCACCAACTAAGCGTGTGACAGATCCGCTGGCCACTTGTGTGGACTACAGAATCACAGTGATCCAGAGAGCAAAAGAGCTGAGGCTGATTACAGGCTTCACATCACCAGCTTGGCTTGGAGAGATTTACACAGAAGTTGGGAGAAGAGCAGAGAGAGTACAGAACAGTTCACAGACACCTGAACTCCATAACTCATAGAAGACAGCATGAAGGCAAATCCTTTCCCTTAGAAGAGCACATTCCAGCTCCTCTCAGTCTGACTGAACTGCATGCCTGGTTCTCCATGTGTCCTGGAATGCTTAACCATGACAGTAAAGATAAAGAACTGAAAGGCTACATTCACATGCTGCGCTATTGGTCCGCTTTGTTCAGATCCAATATTAGCAGTGGAATGCAGTGAGAAGCAGTGACGCCGGCTGTCCCAGCCAAGTCACTGCATTTCACTATTTGGCATTCACACACTGCATTTTGTACGGAGACGCGTTTGGGCTGAAAAGCAGATCCGTCAAAAGAGTAAAAAGAAGTCACATGTTAATTTCATGGCGTTATTTCGCAGCACTTTTTACTCACCTTGCCGCCTCATACCTCTCATACCTCCTCATACCAATGTTGCAGGACCTGTGGAGAATGACAAGCAACATCACTCGATCACATAGCAGACATCAGGGTCCTAGAGGCAGCAACGCTGCAGCCTCTGGGGATGAGAAGACACCACCAGCTATCACCGGGGGAGTGCGGCGAGGTGAGTATGCGCAGGCGAAAAGCGCAGCAGTATTCACACACACAGATGGCTGCACTTTGTGAGGATCCTTTCTTGGGGCAGTTTGTGCACCAAAAACGGACACTCACAAAACACAGGAATAACGCTGTGTGTGTGATCGTAGCCAAGGACTGCCTGCTGTACCTTGCTTTCTTCTACAATCCTACACTGCTCTGCTGTACTACAACCACGATTATTTCCTTCAATTCTCAAGGGCTGGAGGGGGGTTATACTTTCTTTATGCAGTGCCAACCACCTAATGGCTGGATATCTTCAGCTGGCGTCACAAACTTTCTTTATTTTTCTATTTTTATTTTCTTTTTCCACATTTTTGCTTTTTACCTTTTTATTGTCCGCCAGGGCTAGAGCGCTGGGTTCAGCTACCGTGATCCAGACTGACCGGCCCAGTTGCTGAGTTCCCCAGCCCTTAGGACTCCACAGACTGGCCATATAATGATAATTCTGGACTTGTCTTTTAAAAGCTGTACATGCACATATAAATAATTTGCGGGGTAAAATCCTGCTGACGGATTCCCTTTAAGCATCTCCAAAGCAAAGTCTCAGATATTTGCTTTCAATAAATGACTATTTTGGGTTATGAACATATTGTCGCATATTTTATCTTTCTGGTATAAAAGCATAGAAAAATAGAGTGTTTATACTAAATTCTATATTTTCCCACACGTATACAGCAGATGTGTAAGAAGAAGTGGGTGGGCTTCAGATTCAACGAGAACATGACTCATTCACTAAAGTTTTTCTTTACTTGTCTGTTGACACAACTCATTTTTGCATTTATGAACATTACATGTGCACTGTCGATTAATTTTTGAATCATTGATTCAGTTTATTACAGGTTTAAATATCTCAAAATGCCTTTTGATAATCCTAGAAAAGTTTATGATTAGAGCAAATATTCTATGTATTGTCCTAATATTGCAGGATGACGGAGCTGCTGATAACAAGAAGTCTGATTGATTACAGGTCAATTTGCAGAATTTTTAAAAACTACAAGGTAAAGTATCCCTGACCACCTCCCATTGTGGAGAGAACGGCAGATAAAAGTAAGGTGCAGTATTAGGAAGATAGTGGCTTTATAGAAATGACCAACCACATTTGTATATTGCAAGGGAATATTTTAATGCATGGGTTAATTTGTGTAGTCAGAGATTACCGTACTTAGAGCCCCAATATGTAGGTCAAAAACATGATTAAGTCAAGATATGCTACATCGCCTGTGCTTTTATGTATATTTTCCGTATACATGCCCTTAAGCTGATTTCATTTTTCCTTCATCTATATGCATTAATATTTCTGAAGTCATATCTTTTACAAAGTTCCTCTTTCCTCCAGTCTATGTAAACTATGACAGATTCTCTTTTCTGGATTTCATACTATGGCCTAGCAATGATGAAATAGGTGTCAAGAGAAGTAAAAACAACCTACTGCAATTTAGTCATGGAGGAAATAGGGCTTTTTATGGTCTTATTAGTCTGACCAAACAAATTAAAATGGTTATCCCATAAACAACACAGGATAGGTAATAAAATACTATTGGTGGGGTCAGATCCCTAATAATGAGAACAGAGTTCTCTTGTGCTCTTTGTGCAAATAAAGCAGCAGTCTGTCCTCAACTATGCTTCCCGCCTAATCCACCTCTCTCCTGCCTTCTACTCCTGTTTCTCCCCTCTGCAAATCCCTCTATTGGCTCCCAATTTCCCAACAAATCCAATTCAAACTGCTAACACTAGTTAGTGTTGCCACATGGTTTTTTTTTTGCCTTCCTCTGGATCAACATGTTAGACTATGGGTTGAACTAGATGGACTTAAGGTCTTCCTTCAACCTTAAATACTATGTTACTATGTTACTGTCCTACAAAGCCATCCATAATCTGTCCCCTCCCTATTTCTCCGAACTAATCTCCCACTATGCTCCCTCAAGTAAACTCTGATTCTCCCAAAACCTCCTCCTTTCCTTCACACTTATTTGTTCCTCACCCACTCGCCTCCTAGATTTCTCTTGAATATATCCCCTATGCTCTGTAATTCTGTGCCTCAGCACATACGATTATCCACCGTGCTCGGATCCTTCAGACAGTACCTGAAAACTCATCTCTTTTGGAAAGCTTACAACCTGCAATGACTGCACTGCCACCTCACCGCTAGAGCTTCCGCAACCCCCAACCTACTGTTTCCCTCATCATCCTATAGAATATAAACCCGCAAGGCCAGGGTCCTCTCCCCTCTGTACCAGTCTGTCATTGTTAATTTGTTTACTGTAAACTTTATAATTTTGTATGTAACCCCTCTCATGTACAGCACCATGGAATTAACAGTGCTATATAAATAAATAATAGTGCACATATGGGTAACAATCTCTGTTTATGTCATTCGCAAGTGGTAGTCCAGCTGTTGTACCCACATTGATTACACATTCACCATGTGGATTGGAAATATGTGTTCCCCATGGGACAACTCCTATGAACAGATTTTTCAAGACTAGAAAATCATGACTGCTTTATTCTAAAGATAGTGCCACACTTGTCTTTTGGTTGTGTGTGGTATTGCAGTTCAGCTCCATGGTAATGAATTGGACTAGATTGCTGCACTACATACAACCTGTGGACAGACATGACACTGCTTTTTGGAATAAAACAGCTGTTTTTTTTAATCCTTTACAACCCTTTTAGAGGGAATTTATCAACAGGTTTTTGCTATATAATCTGAGAGCAGCATATTATATAGGGCACTAAAGCCTGATTCCAGGGATGTGTCAATTACTGGAGTCCTTGGTATGCTTTTGATAGAATCCCTGTTTTGTCTGATTTAAATGTAGAGCTAAGACTTCCTGTCCACAACAATGATTGGCAGCTTCCTGTGTTCAATGTGAATTGTCAACAAGCTGCCAACCAGTAGTGGAGGTGACTCACCGTTGCCGGATGCTCACGTCTCAGGCGATGATTCCCTCGTCACGGTTCCGCACCTGAGGCTGTGGGGCCCGGTGGTCAGATAAAAGGGGAATTAAAGAAATGGGGATGTTCTTGACGCCACCTGTGGGAGTCCGGTGATGGCACCGGCGCTGCTTGGGCCTCCGGGGGATGTGCGGCAGCTAGATGGGATGCTCCCCACAGGATGAGCAGGAGTCCCCGGGGCCGGGAGCTGCACTGGATGGAATACGGCAGCTCAGGTAGTTTGCTGAGCAGAGTTAGTAACAGTTCTGAAGAAAGGCACAGACACCAGATTCCTCTGTAACGGGTCTTTACTGTAACGATAGGTGTGGTACATGGTATACAGTCTTTAGGTACCGGACCGGGTGGTCTCAGCGATAAATGGTCTTAGTCCAGGGCTCCACGGTGTCCCTCCTTTATCTAACCGTTCTATTCTGGATGCCGTTGTCGCCTTAGAGCGCCAGTTCGAGGTACGGGGAAGACTTCTTTAGGATTCCCTACCGGGGCGCCCCCCGGCTGTACAGGGGCATGTTTCCCTATGGTGGATATCCCCCTGGCAAGACGGCTAGGTTGCGGCTGTAGTGAGGTGCTCCTAAGAAGCTGTTCCTTCACTCCGGTTTCTGCAGAACAGTGGTAGACATCTGTTCGCCTCGGACCTGGTGTCCGGTGAAGTTGGGCACGGGTATGTTTTAACCCGCTACGTAGCTACCCGTGTTCCGGTCTGGGTAACCGCTTAATGGTCCCCTGCCGGTAAGTTACTTTTTTAGGGCTGCACGGCACTGTGCAGGTCCTTGCTCATTCTTCTTCCTCTCCAACGTTACTAACTTTCCCCACACTACACCTTTCACTCCTCCCACCAGGACCTGATTGGCCCTCTACCTCTAGTGTGTTGTGTGGTGTGTGGAACTCTGGGTTTAACCGTTTCATCACTGCGACGGAAGATATTACATCTTCAGTCAGGGATGCAATACCTTCCTGTGACGCACTCGTTGCGGGGTGCCACAGAGGCGGGGTTACACAGCTTAGCCTGACTACCCTGCACATGTGACCTAGTCAGAAAGGGATAATCTCATGCTGATAAAAGACTAACTAGATTGGAGCTAAAATATGCAGCATAAAAAGTGACACATTCCTGTAAACAGGCTCTCTTGTACTATATTGTGCTGCTCTCTCATTAAATAGCAAAAATCTGCTGACAGATTCCCTTTAAGGAGTTTGATATTGGAGGCAAGAAATTAATAATTTACCGTATATGGTCATATATCATTAATAATAAATAGACCTTAATATTAATTTTGGATGGCAGTTAAATACTGTAGTTGGAGCAGGAAACACAGTAGTAGAACAAATGAGATACAGTTGCCCAATAACGTGGCCATATCTCTTACAGTGTGCAGCTGCTCACACTATTCATTGTGGGTCAATTGATTTTGGAGTTTACAACATATACCAACTCAAAAGCAGGTTGAGATTTATCACTGTTTTATTTGAAGTAACATTTACTCAAACCAAATGTTAAAAACAAAGTTTATCCTTGGGGTATCAGAAAACTGTGGGTTCGTTCATCACTCTGAGGATAAACTGAATACTACTGTGCCTTGCTTTCAAGCTGGTTTCACATTGCGATATTGTTAAATCCAATGATGTCCGATGAAAATCGGATAGCATCAGATCCAAATTGGCCCCCATATTCTCCAATGGTGTTCGGTTCGGATCGGATTTGCACTTAATGGCGTCCGATTTGCCTCCGAATCGATTTGCCTCCGATCCGATTCTGTCCGATTTTTTTCAGTAGCCAAAATCATAGACTGCTGCAATTTTGGCTTCCGAGTGAAAAATCGGATCAAATCAGATCCACTTCATTCCGATTAAAATAAAATGGTAGTCTATGGGGATCGGATCGGATGGAAAATCGGATCCAATTTCCTGTATTGAGCATGCTCAAACTCCCAGACCACTTCCAAAACCTCCCCTAGCCCTCCCCCCAGCCCTCCCTCAATGAGCGGAGTTCCGTTTAAATCGGATCCATCAGAAAATCGGACCGATTTTCATTGTACAGTATCGGATTTAACAAAATCGCAATGTGAAACCAGCCTAATTGATTTGGGTTCTTCAGGCTTCATCCCTCTGCATCTGCAGGGTGTGCAAAGTGCAACAAGAAGTTGCAGACTACACTCCTATGAGTTTGCATGGGTGATGTCTACATTGCCTTATTAACAGTAGATGAACACACATAGCTGTATAATAAGGCTGAAGTCAACATCTATATCTTGTAAGTCATGTAATGGCCAACATTACACATACAGGCAATAGGTGCCTGCTGTGTGACATATAGCATGCCACACAATGGTGGTCGGAATGCAAATATATTCAGTACACATAACATCAATGTACAGTGCCGCATGGCCAATCCACCACCTGTTCACTGTATTCTCATGTGGATAGTACATCAGCATATAGGTATATTGATGGGTCAGTATGGTCTCAAAAATGATTGCACTGTGATTTGTTATTAAATTGGCCAAAAAAACTCACCAGGATCCACACCATATCTATGCACACACAATAGTAATGTCCCAAATGTGTGTGTCACAGCCCCTGTCATGGCCACCAGTATAAGACTGTGACTTAGGCCACGTACATGTACAGATGTGCACAGTAACCTGACATCACATCACCTTGCCCAACCCAACAAACATGTACATGTTGACTGAATTCATTCCAGACACTCTTAAATGGACAATTGTTGCTGTGATATGTTGTGTGGATTTTTTAAAATGAGCTTCAAATGCAATGTTTTACCTAAGTGTGGCCCATACTAAAGCATCTTTTGTGAATGGAATTTTGTCTGTCTCACCCCAACATTATGCAGTACTGATGTATATGTGTCGGTTATGCTTTTTGCAGATGGCACACCAGCTGTGACCGGGTGGCCCGTGAGGCCATCACCACCACCCGAAAGGGATGTCCGGGTTGTGTATGGCAATCATAAGTATGCTTACACATTGACATAACAATGTCTACCACATACTGGCCTACCAACCCTACAGGACTTGGTGGTTGGCCACCATGAGGCACAGGCTAAATTGGACGTACTGGGGTCCATTATCCTGTGTCTCACTGGTGGGCAGCCTGAGGATGTCCCTGGGGTTTCTCAAACCCCCATCTGAGTATGTGTGTTTGTCTTGTTTGTCCCCCCCTTGTGTCTTTTGTGTTTGGTATGTTGCCCAATGTTGTCTAATTTTTTAACAAATAAAAATTTTTTTTTCAAAAAAGGGGATCCAAAACCCCACCACAAAACTCAAAAAAAAAAAGTTGAAGGTCACAGCAGGGTCAGAGACCCCCCAAAATATAGAAACCCTTTTTGTAAAAAAAAAAAAAAAAACAACCCAAAAAAAGGTTTCCAATGCTTAAGTGAAAATAAAAAAAAAACTGTGGGCTCAAAAAAACAACCAAAAATGGGATTTCCACAATAAATTGTTTGTGTAAATCCCACTACTGTAGTTTGCCTCTTTACTGTCCACACAGAGGAGCAAGACTTTTGAGTTTACACATCTTTTTGTCTGACACCCAGGATCAAATGTGTGAAGGGTTAGCATTCTATGAGCATACAGGAGTACAAAGACATGGACGGGCTGGGGGGAGGCACACCATCAATGTATGTGGCCAATAGAACGAACACATTAGTCACATGATGTTATCATGAACATATCACACATCCAATTACAATGGCTGTAGGGATGTAGTAAGGGAGAATATAGATACCTTACCATGTTATAGTGTATATGTGCCCTCTACAGGTGACACACATCCTTGCTCTGTAAAACAACATCACTGTACCTACATACCCATACATGACAGTTGCACACAAAATATGAGATTTTCTTCATCACACAAATTTATTATGTACATAATGAAAATAAACAAAGACTCATACTGTGTCAAAATCGTAAACATAAGGTTTGGTACAAAATAAGATGACAATTATTAGTAGCATCTCTCCTCATGTTGGTATTCCTCTGCCGGATCAGACGTGGCGTCAGGCCCCATATTACCATATCCCCACACATTGGTCCGACTCTGGGTGTGTGGTACTCTGGGGCCTCTCGACAAATCAGGAGTCTGTCTAGGCACATACATAGGCGGCCTAGGAACATGGGACACTGACGACTGTCCAGTGGTGATGACAACATGGGATGCTGCCGTCAGTGCCCCTTCCTCGGCCACTTCCAGGACCCGAATGATGACCCTCTCTGCGTGTTTCCGCTGCCCTGGGTCCAGACTGGACACCCGCTCAGTCAATAGATGCCCAATCCGGGGGCGTGTCCTAACCACTGATGGTGTAGGACGCACAGACCGGGAGCTCCTCACCAGGAACCGACATCACGGCTCATAACGTTATTCCCTCGGATCCCTGGTCCTCCATTCCTCCAGCAACAGACTCCCCAGGCACCGGTGAGCACATGGGGAAAAATAGACTGGGCTCCCGTGATCTAGACCGCCGCATTCCGGACTTCTTTGTCCCCCCTCCCCACCTATCACAGGGAGAAAACATGGCTCCTCAGTCTCCCAGGGCTGCCCGGGCTGCAAGCCGTGGATCTCAGTCCTCGGCTTCTGGAGACGGAGCTGCGGCTCCCTCTGAATCCCCTGTCACCCCCTCCCTTCTCAGAAGCATGCTGGGAGAGCTGCGGGCCTCTCTGCAGGGAGATATTAACTCTGCGGTGGCCTCTTTGAAGGGGGAGGTGGGTGAACTGGGCAGCCGCACAGACAGGCTGGAGAAGAAGATGGCAGAGCTAGTTTCCTCACATAACAGTCTGTGGGATGCACATGAGGATCTGAGCACCCTTGCCTCCAGAACCCAAGCTAAAGCCCTGGATTTGGAAGATAGGTCCAGGAGAAATAATGTAAAGTTGAGGGGTGTGGATGAATCTATTCTGGCGCCGGACTTGAAGTCCTTCCTTTAGGATTTCATAATGGCAGTTCTTCCCCAAGCTGACAAGCAATCTATTGTAATAGACCGCATACACCGTTTGCCTAAACCAGCAGGTCTTGCTCAGTCTATCCCCAGAGATGTCCTTGCAAGAATCCATTTTTATGAACTGAAGGAGGACTTTCTCGCCGCTCTTAGAGGCTCCACTTCTCTACCGGACCGGTTTGCTCATATTCAAGTGTTCCCTGATTTGTCTCCAGGCACCCTCGCCCTCCGCAGAGCCTTTGCTCCCTATACTTCCATCTTGAGGGACCAAGCGATCCCATATCGCTGGGGATTCTTTCCCACAAGGCTGCTCATCAAACGGGATGGTTCCCTCGTCACGTGCCTCTCCCCTCCTCAGGCAGCGAAGCAACTGTCTGGTTGGGGGTTTAAGCTCCCTGGTTCTCCATCTGCCAAGAGGCCTCCTCGTCCAGAATATACTAAGCCGAGAGTTCCTGGCCGTCATATTGATCCGGACTGGGATACGGCCTGAGGGTTTATGGAAACTACTGGTTCCTGGTTGATTTTCCGTCCCGCTGTTAGACACTCGACATCGTATTAACGATATCTTTTTTGGCTGGCCTCCAGCTTTTCTGCCCCATAGGTGAACTTTTTTTTTTCTCTCACCTGAGGATTCGGACTGATTGTCTGAATGGACTTCTTTTTGTTCTTGTTTTATGTCTGTTTGTGTTGTATGTCCCTGTCCCCCTTTTATCCCTTTTTCTCCCTATACAGGCTGATCCAGACTGCTCTCGTTCTGTTACTATCTCGATATTGCTGTAAGGATGTCAATCCCTTGCCATTAGCATCTTATGTTTTTCCGCCATGAGTATTACATTGTTGTCACATAATGTTAATGGGCTTAATTCGCCCGGTAAAAGATCTATGGTTTGGCGCCAGCTTGCTAAACTGCGCCATCATATAGTATGCCTCCAAGAAACCAACTTACTAGATCAGGACACTGAGAGAATGAAGTCTAGCTTATATCCACATCGTTTCTTTGCAGGCGGGGGAGCGAAGAGAGCTGGTGTTGCCATCTTTATTAGCAAGGCGGTGATATTTCAACTGGTTCGTGCCATTCCAGACCCTAATGGTCGCTTGCTAATTCTGCTCTGCATGATGAATAATGCACCTTACACAATAGCTTCTGTATATGGCCCCAATACTGGCCAAATTAAATTCTTGCGGACCTTCCTGCAGACCATCAGTGGTATCCGCCACGGGCATAAACTTATTGCCGGCGATTTTAATGTCCCCATGGCCAGACTCCTAGATTGTTCAGTCCCCTCATCATCCAGAGGAGAGGCTGGCCCACTGGTGCATTCTCATGGTCTGCATGATATATGGAGATACCTTCATTGCAATGAAAAGGATTACACATTTATGTCCGCTAGACATGCGACCTACAGTAGAATTGATTATATCTTGGTAGATGACGTGGCCTTACCGCATTGTTCTGCCGCTACTGTGGGTTGCATCTCTTGGTCTGACCATGCCCTGGTCACGGTCTCTCTTTCTGACCCTCTTGCCATAAATCCTCCGACCCGTTGGCGCCTAAATGTTCACCTGTTGACCGACCAGGCTAATGTATCTTTTCTAGAGGACTCCCTTAGGGAGTTCTTTCTCCTTAATGACTCCCCTGACATCTCCCCAGATACTCTTTGGTTTGCTCACAAGGCAGTTGTCCGAGGTCATCTACTCAAAATGGCAGCCTTAAGCAAACGCAAATACACCCAGGCTTTCGACTCGGCCACGGCTGCTTTGTACGCTCTTGAATCTCAGCATAAAAATTCCCCTAATGCCCACCTCCTTCTGCAATTAACAGAAGCCCGCATGAAGGTTCGCCAGCTCTTACTCCGCAGGAAGTCTAAAGCTAACTATTATTCTATGGGTGACCGTGCGGGGGCCTTGTTAGCCAGGCGTGTCAAAAAGCGTGAAATCCAATCCAGAATTCCCTTTTTGATCAAATCTGACTCTTCTCGAGTCTATAATCCCATTCATATCGCTAATGAATTTGCCGATTACTACTCGAATCTCTATAACCTCCAAAATGACACCTCGATTATCCAACCCTCTCCATCCATTATCTCGGCATTTTTGGATAGAGCCAACCTCCCTAAAATTACATCAGATCAATTAGCTGCCTTAAACTACCCGATCCTAGCCTCTGAGATATCACAAATTATAAAGGATTCAAAAAAGAAATCTGCCCCAGGCCCTGATGGCTTCTCCTTCCCCTATTACACCCAATTTCTTCCCGTTCTCTCCCCCTTTCTCCAACATCTATTTGACTTTTGGTCTAAATCCGGCTCTATTAGGCCGGTGGGCCTAGAAGCTTCCATAGCTACTCTACCTAAACCGGGTAAACCTCCCACGTCCCCTGGTAACTTCAGGCCTATTGCGCTTCTTAATGTTGATGTTAAAATCTATGCCAAGATCTGGGCCAACTGTTTACTTCCAATTCTTCCCTCTATCATTCACTCAGATCAGGTTGGGTTTGTGCCGGGGAGGCAGACAAGGGACGGCACAAGACGCCTGATTGACTTGGTTGATGTGGTGGAGAGGGGGCGCATCCCCAGTGCATTCCTGTCTCTCGACGCCGAAAAAGCGTTTGACAGGTTGCACTGGGGATATATTCAAAGCACTTTGGAAAAATTTGGCCTTTCTGGCCCTATCCTCAGTGCTATCATGGCCTTGTACACAAATCCCAGTGCGTCAATCTGTGCCTCTGGTTTTTATTCACGCACATTCAGGATTACCAATGGTACGCGCCAAGGTTGCCCTCTCTCCCGCCTCATCTTTGCGTTGATTATGGAACCTCTCGCATCTATAACCAGGCTATCTCAGGATATTAAGGGCATTCCCGTGGGCAAGGCTGAACACAAACTTAGTCTTTATGCCGATGATGTAGTTTTTACTTGCACTGATCCTCTGCACTCTCTTGCTGCAATCTCGTTTCTATTGAATGACTTCTCTGCGGCCTCGTACTACAAGCTCAACCTGACAAAATCTACTCTTTTTCCTCTCTTCCTCTCTCTCCCTCTTCGGCTCCGCCTTCAATCCTCATACGCCTTTCTATGGTCCCCCTCGAGTTTTTCCTACTTGGGCATTAAATTGACACGACTGGCTGACATGGTGAGACTGAACTGCTATACTGTGCTTACGGACCTGAAGAAGGATATACAATCCTTTTCTAATTCCTCCCTCTCATGGATGGCGAGGATCCAAACTACTAAGATGATGCTCCTCCCTAAGCTGCTATATCTATTTAGATGTATGCCCTTGTTCATCTCCTCTGATCGCATTTCTAGGTTCCAGTCTCTTTTAGATTCCTATATTTGGAATCATAAGCCCCATAGAATTAAGAGAAAAATGATGGTTTTGCCTTACTCATATGGGGGGTTGGTCGTTCCCAATCTTTCATCATATTACAAGGCAGCCCTTCTCGAGCCCCTTAAACTTTGGTGGGAAGGGGTTGTCAATCTCCCCTGGCTCCAAATTGAATCCTTTTATGCTCCGCAGACGTCTCTTAACAGATTGTTGGAGGTGGCTCTCTTGTCCCCTCAGCCTCGTACAACATTGTTGCACACTATGTCCGCTGCGGTCACAGTTTGGGCAAAAGTGTGCCCATCTGTCTTCCCTTCGGTGGCCCGCTATGTTACGTTGGATGCTGCTGCTAGTATGATAGATGGTCTCTCAATCTCCCCCTGGAAACGTCGAGGAGTACTCCACATAGAGGACCTCTTTCGGCCCTCCGGCTTGATACCCTTTAGCGAACTCCAACTCCAATACTCTCTCCCCAACTCAGCCTATTTCACTTATCTGCAACTACATAGTCTCCTTCGTTCTTCCACTTTGTTTAGAGACCCACCTGTTATCTCTGACTCCCCTGCCCAGCGCTTCTTTAAACCCAAAACCTTTATATCCCACGGATTATCGGTGTTATACACTGCCCTGCTGATCCATGGGTCTTCCCAGACTCTCCCCTTTATGACCTCGTGGGAAAATATCCTTTCCTTCACGACGTCAAGGGACGATTGGCTTTTTGCCCTGACTCATTCCTCCAAGTATTCCTCATGCTTGGGACATATGGAGCAGCAGAAAAAAATTCAATTACAATGGTATATACCACCCACCCGCCTTGCTAAGTTCTACCTGCTCTCTTCCTCCCTCTGCTGGAAGGGCTGTGGACTTGTTGGTTCTCTCGGCCATGTTTGGTGGGAGTGCCCCCGTGTCCGCCCGTTTTGGTACCAAGTGGAATCTCTTTTATCTGAGGTTACACATATTCCCTTTCAACTTACTGGTCAGCTAGCTCTCTTGGGCATTTCCCTTATTGATATTCCTCCACCACTACAACCCATTGTATCCAATATCTTGGTGGCAGCCAGACTCTGTATTGCCTCTCACTGGAAGGTCCCTTCTGTTCCCTCTAAAGCTGATCTAATTGCCAAGGTCAACCTGCATTATTGCTATGAGACTCTAACTGCGCATTCTCTTTCTAAAAAGAATAGGGTCGCCAATTGGTGGGACCCATGGACCACGTCACAGTTCGCCAGGGAGTGCATCCTCATTTGTTGTGATTTCTCTATTTCACTATCTGTAATTGATTGTCTTTACTGTTACTCCTCTATACCGAATTGTATTTACCTGCTCTGGATTGACCCTTCTTACCCCTGCCCCTTTCCCATCCCCTGTTTTCCCTCAATTTTCCCTATTGCCTTGTTTTCGCTTGTTGCCTTGGTTATCAATTGTGTACTCTGACAAACTTAACAAAATCAATAAAAACTTTAATGGTTAAAAAAAATAGATGCCCAATCCCTGTGTTAGGTTGTTTTTTGGCGTCAAACAGCACCACAGGCACTCATGGTCCTGGTACATGGGTAAGAAGGCCAGGACAAACTCCTGATTTTCAGTCATCTGCAACATAAGCACATCCCATGTCACAACCACACATAAATGTAGGTATGATGTCCTAACTTAAAAATATTCATGGCAACATTAGAAGGAGTAGTAAAGACCATTGCTTCATTCTGGGAAATGTGTGCGCGAAGCGTCACTTTGAGGTTATACTACACATATGATGACCCCTGCACATGACACCTTGCTTATGTAGTTATGGCAAAGACAGGTAGAAGGCACAATAATGTTTATGGACATGTTAGAAGTAATTTCACAGCATGGCCAGTATTTATGCACAGAAATAGGGATGCCAAACACAATTGTTCTGTATATCAGGAGAGAACAGGTTGTGATGGTTTGTTTCTGCAAAAAAACAATGAAAGGCCCAAAAAACTATGCACATGTGTAATATGTAGGGCCACATTAAGGATAACACATGACATTGAGGGGGTTAACTTGGCTTAGCATACGTCACAGACACCATCCACACAACGCTACAAGGAGAACAGTGGTCAATAAACCAGTACATATGTGCCATTAGGGAGGGGTACACAGCAAAACAAAGTACTGTACAGATGAACAACACATGCACATCCAGATACAGTACCTACCGCCTGCCCAGTAGAGTGTGGTTGAAGAGACGCTATCACGCTCAAGCATATGAACTTGGGAGTCTGGAATGCTGCAATTGCGCCATCTTTGAACGGCTGACCAACCAATCAGAACGCACCACAGTCCGCAAATCACAGGAGTTGGGCGTGGCAACGCCGAGGCGGGGGACGTGTATTGGATGACACCGCTGCGCTGTGATTGGCTGCTTGGGATATAAAAAACGGCAACGCCAGATCTATGTCAAGCTAGCTGCCCAGAGTAATTGGGTAAGTATTGGTGTTCAGACGTCCCTTCTACGATGGCTGAATGTGTGATGTGTTCAGACCATGTTGTGTTTCACATCTGTACAGGATGGGGACATATATACCAGGATGAGCAATATACATACCAGGATGGGGGCATTTATACAGGATGAGGACATGTATACCAGGATGAGGGACATATATGCTAGGATGAGGCATATATATACCAGGATAACAGGATTGGGGGGTTTATGTACCAGGATGAGGAACATCTATACTGATTGTAAGACGGACACTGGCATTATAAGACGGACCCCATTTAACATTAAAAATTATTTTTTTTCTCTTTTCCTTCACCAAATTTGGGTGTGCGTCTTATAATCCAGTGCGTCTTATAAAGCAAAAAATACAGTATAAGATTATCTCAGCACAGGAGATGTGGCATGATCAGACCATGTCCCCGTATGGTCAGACACAGCCATTACACAGTACATAGCAGGGGAATATTTATAAGATTATCTCAGTACTGGAACATTGTTTTTGATCATATCCAATTATGAAATTATTATTATTATTATTATTATTCCATTGATTATATATTGATTAACCCCTTAGTGACGTATCCAATTTCCACCTCAATGACCAAACCATTTTTTGCAATTCTGAGCAGTGTCAATTTATAAGGTTATAACTCTGGAACGCTTCAACAGATCGTAGTGATTCCAAGATTGTTTTTTCGTGACATATTGGGCTTCATGTTAGTGGTAAATTTAGGATGATATTTTTTGCGTATATTTGTGAAAAAAACGGAATTTTAGCAAAAATTTTCAAAATTTTGCAATTTTCAACTTTTTAACTTTTATACTGTTAAACCAGAGAGTTATATCACACAAAACAGTTAATAAACACCATTTCCCACATGTCTACTTTACATCAGCACAATTTTGGAAACATAATTTTTTTTGTTAGGAAGTTAGACGGGTTCAGAAATTTCTCATTTTTCCAGCAAAATTTACAAAACCATCTTGTTAGGCACCACATCACATTTGAAGTCACTTTGAGAGGCCTATGTGACAGAAAACATCCAAAAGTGACACTAGTCCAAAAACTGCACCCCTCAAGCTACTCAAAACTACATTCAAGAGTTTATTAATCTTTCAGCTGCTTCACAGGAATGAATGCAATGTAGAGTGAAAACAGAAAAACATTTAGATTTTACCTAAAAATGTTGCTTTAGTCTCAATTTATTCTCTTTTACAAGGAATACTATGACAAATTGAACGGTAGAATTTGTTACCCAGTTTCTTCTGAACACACCGATACCCCACAAGTGGTCAGAAACCACTGTTTGAACAAAGTGGAGGGCTCAGAAGAGAAGGAATGCCATTTGAATTTTGGAAAGCAAATTTGGCGGAAATAGATGATGGTCACCATGTTGTATTACCTGGACCCCTAAGGTGCCTAAACAGTAGAACCCCTCCCACAAGTGACCTCATTTTGGAAACTAGAGCCCTCAATGATTATATCTAGGGGTATAGTGAGCATTTGAAACCTACAGCTACTTCACAGAATTTGATAAGAATAGGTTGTCATATTGAACTTTTTCTTTTTTTCACACAATTTCTCACTTTTAGGGAATGTGCACAAGATCATGAGACATTGTGTCCTGAATGTCTCCTCTTCTGCATTTTTTTTATTATTTTTTTTACATCTGTTTTAAAAATGTAATATAGGGCTTTGCCATATTTTTGTTGCAAGCCAGGTACAGCAGGCAGCTGTGGGCTGCCACCAACCCCAGCTGCCTAGTTGTACCTGGCTGGAAACCAAAAATATAGGGAAGTCCTTTTTTTAATCATTTCATGAAATATGGTAATTGGTTGGGGGCTTGGGCGGAAGCTGGTGACACTGAAAGGGAAACAGGAGGGGACTCTGCAGGACCAGGGATGGCATCCTTATGCGATTTGACCTGTCAGAGCGCATAGAGATGCAGGGGAGGTGCCTGGTTTTCCCGCCCGCTGCAGCCATTTTGGGAGCTCCAGATGAGGGGTGTTGCTGGAAGAGAGTTTATCGGTATCGGGGGTCTTGGGGGCCCTAGGGGGTAACATTTATCTTTTATCTGATGTGTGATCATGTCTGATGAAAGGGGAAATACTTTTTACCGGGGATGACTTTTTTGTAATGTGACAGTCAGTAAACGGTGTGTACCAGTCATGACATTACCGATGCCGGGAAAAAACTGCCCGATTCATAATCTGCAGGGTCTTAGCTACCCAGGTATCTGAAACCATGGAGATTTTCAGGCACCAGGGGGCACTTCAGGTTTATTCCTGGATCCATCTAAAGAAAGTCAGAAAGCCATCACTATGGGGTTAAAATAAACATAATTCATGGGAAAACCCTTTTAAGAAAGTTTATCAAATACATTGTACATCTACAGTACATGGGATTCTGGAAAATAATGTTTCTGATCAAGGAACTCAGCTTATTTGTAAATTCTGCAGGGCATTGATCAGCTTATTACACAGAGGCCAAAGGTCAGCCTGAATACAACCAAACACTCAAGCAATGTCTTTGGTGTTAAATCTCTGATCACTAGTCTGACTGGTGTGAACTCTAGTCATTAGCCAAACTTGCCATTAATCCATTAAGAATCCATTAAGACATCTCACGTCTTCTGCAATCTTTGGTATCATCCTTGTTTTGGTTCCCTTGCGATCCCCAAAGTTGATACTCAAGATGCTGGTAAATCTATAGACAAGATGAAACTTGTCCATTGTGAAGTCAGAGAGAACATGAGAAGGGCACAGGTAGACAGATCTTTTCCTCCAATAAAAGGCACAGGGATGGGCCAAGCTTTGATTTTGAGTACAAGCTGTGGTAGATACCGGAGATATCAAAGTCAAATCCCCTTCTGCTAAGTTGGGACCCAAGTACATGGGTCCTTACGAGATAACTGAGGCTGTCAATCAAGTAGCATTCAATTTGAAACCCATTCCCATTATCCATTGTTTTTCACAAATCTTTGCTAAAGTCATATCGTTTGCTGGTGCATCCTGTTAATCACTCCCTCTACCTGTGTTGATTAAAGGCAGCCTTGTGTATGATGTTGCAAATCCTTGCTTCCTTAGTAGTTCTGTCCATATAGTACTTTGTTCATTCATTGGAAAGGCTATTGACCGTAGAAATGAGATTGGGTGTCAGCTAATAACAGTAGTGATGAACGAGTATGCTCGTCACTATTCGTTACTTCCACGAATATTAAAGTATTCGGGCTACTCAGTACTCTGCGAGTGTTTTGGATTTTACTTGTGATAATTGAGTGAGCTACCTAACATGTTTGTTGACTGTTTTTCAGACAATAAATATGTTGGGATTGCTTGCCAGTCATAGTAATGCCATATTCATCTTTAATAATGGCATTACAGTGATTGGCAGGCGCAGTATAACCAAAGAAAAAAAATTACTCTCTAACCAAATAAGCCTTGACGTCTGGGGGGGCTGTAAAAAGGCAGAGATGGATGATAATGTGCTCAAACTGCATAATAACAGTATGGAAACATAATATAGGCTATGTCTCCATGGTGTTCTGCCATACAGGTGTCTACTCTAAAAGACAGGACCTAGGATAGATAGATAGATAGATAGATAGATAGATAGATAGATAGATAGATAGATAGATAGATAGATAGTAAAATAGGTAGATCGGGCTTAACAATCTCCCACTGCTGCTTCCAGGGCCGCCCATAAGGCTTCGTAGATTGTGAGCCCTCGCAGACAGGATCTTCTCCACTCTTGTATCTGTACGACCAAATTGTCCACATTTATTGTACTTGTCCCTGTCTGCCCTTTTAGCATGTAAAGCGCCATGGAATTTAATGGTGCTATATAAATCAATAATAATAAGGCTTTATGCATATTCACTGCATTGACTGGCAACAGACAATCACAGACGCTCACACTCTGTGAGAGCTCTGTGATTGGCTGTTGCAATGAGACTGCATTTCCACAATCTGGATAGTGATTGTGCTTGGTTGGAAACCAACATGCCGTCATAGTATGTTAAACAAATAAATCATTAAAAATAACACATGGGGCTTCGCAGTATTTTTCAGTCTAGCCCAGTGAGAGTGGACAGCTGCAAGCTGCCCCCTTCACCTGCGTAATTTTACCTTGGCTGGCAAAAAATGTGTGGGCTCTGTCCTATTTTTAAATGCCAGCCAGGTAAAACTAGGCAGCTGACAGCTGGTATTCTCAGTGGGGTGAGGACCGACTGTTTTAGGGCCTCCCCACACAAAACAATAGCAGCCCGCAGCTGCCCCTGAAAATGGTCCATTTACCGTAGCAACATTTCCAGATGCTTTATCAGGCTCTTCCAGCGACCCTGGTGGCAGTGGCATACTGGGTAATAAGGGGTTAATAACAGCTTTGAATTGGCAGCTGGTAATAAGCCCTGAAATTCTTAATGTCAGGCCAAGTTTGACCAAGCCATTAAGAATTTCAAATAAATGGTTAAAAAAGACACAAAACAGAGACAAATCAATGTATTATAAATAAAAACACAGAGATAATTAGTGACTCCATCTTTATTACCCGCTCTCCGCCCTCATACCCCTCCATGATCCTCATCCTCTCTCTTCCCGGACTCATGCAGCTCTGCTACATCAGAGACCATGGGGAAGTAAAACACATCTGCTTCCCATGGTCTCAGATCACTGAATGACAGCACAGACACCTGTGGTATAGTAAGTGGTAAAGTCACCATTGCCATAGAAACCACTATTAGCAGTTACTATGGCAATAGTGATCTCACAATTTACTATACTACAGGTATCCTCACTGAATGACAACGCTGAGACAAGAAGTATAGTAAGCAGTGAGGTCACCGTTGCCATAAAACTGCTAATAGTGGTAAGGTCACAGTTGCCGTAGCAACCATCATGAGTGGATACTATGGCGATGGTGACCTCACAGCTTACTATACTGCAGTCCTCAGTGCTGTCATATACAAAGCGGTGAGGTCACCATTGCAGCTGTCTGCATTCACTGGGCTAGATATATGTTCTGGTTCCTGTTCTCTGTGTTTCCTCTTCAGCTGCTGGGTGGCTGCATGCCTTTGTTGTTTGACATGTGATAGTCCTGTTTTATTCCTGGAACTCTTGATACCACTAAATCAGGAAGCTATGTGGTTGATTCTTGACTTGATTTGATTACTCCTTCCTAAACCATGGGTGGGGCTGTCTATTATTTAAATTCCTGAATCTATGACTTCAATAAGTTCTGCTTACCTGGTCTATAACCCTAGTCGTTGCTCCTGTTTTGTCTTTTGATTTATCTAGTTCTCTGACCTCATATTGAATTTTGACTAACCACATGTTTTCTGATTTAATCTCTGTGACCTTTTAGTATTGTCCCTGCATGACCATCTTTCTTGCTCCAAGCTTGCTGCAGTGGTCAGTAGCTGACTCTGTGGTGTATTTTTTTAAATATTTTTCTGTTGTGTTTGTCTTGCATGTTATTTTAATAAAAGACTATTCTGACACATAGAGGTTTCTTGAGTGCCAGTACAATTCTTTTGTTGTCTCATGTTTTAATTTTTGTTGTAGATATGTACATTAATACTATAGATATGACATAATGACTCAGTATAGTCTCAAAGTGATGGGTGCTTCAAGGAAAGTAAAGCTGGAAAACAATAGGAACATCAAATTGGAAATAATGAGCTCAGAATAGGCTCAGGGAAACGTTTAATACAAACTGAACCAAAGTGACAGGCAATTAATTTGACATCCTCCATGTAAAGCAGAAATAAGAAGACTAGAGTGTTATTGCACATTGTGCAGCAGATTCAACATGCATTCTTTTTTCTAGTGTTTTACTTGCACATTATACACAACATACCAAACATCATTACCATAGTTGGATGTAAGGGAATATAGAAGATGCAACATTTACCATTAAAAGCAGCAGCAAGCAAAATGGGAAACTGCGAGGAAGTTCTAAAACGAAATATTTTTTTAAATAAATTTTAATGATACATGCCTATTTTGTCTGCATTTGGTCCTCCACGCAAAGCAGAAGTGTCTTTCAGTACTTCCATGAATAAAAGAAAAGGGGGAATGGGAAAAGCTTACCCTTATGTTCTTTCTTCATTTTATTCCTTTTCAGTACTTCCACCTGTATTTGTCACATGTGTCAGATATCCATCAAGTAGTGGCATAATGGTGGGTTTACACACACCAATTTATCTGTTCAATCTCTGAACCAATCTCTGGTTGCAGTGAAATCATGGATACATTGCTCCATGTTGTACACAGCCACAAAATGGAGCAATGTATCCATGATTTCACTGCAACCAGAGATTGGTTCAGAGATTGAACAGATAAATTGGTGTGTGTAAACCCACCATCAGATCATGGAACCAGTTAATTTAAAATAAGACAGGTGATTCATTTCGAGTATCACTTAGGCTGGCTTCACATTTGTGTTTGTGTCTGCATGCTGATGGAAAAGCAGGGTCATTTTGATGTGTCCGCAGCGGAGAGTGTCCGTCTGCGGACACATCACTGTGGAGCCCGGGCAGCCAATCGGCGGTGTCCGGGGGCGGGCCGGAGGCGGAGATCAGTGGCAGAGATCTCCTCCTCCCGGCTGCCGGTAAGCTCCGGGACGTGTCAGCAGGGTTAAACAGCTGATGTGACAGCTGTTTGAATCTCCCGCGCCGACACCGAGAGGACATGTCGGCGCGGGAAGATTCAAACAGCTGTCACAGCTGTTTCTCCCCGCCGACACCACTAGGAGATTACCGGCGGCGGGGAGGAGGAGATCATCAGAGGCTCAGCTGATCTCCCGGTGGCCGTCGGTGATCTCCTGTGACATCACCGGCGGCCACCGGGAGAGATTTCAATGAGTCCGCAGCGTTCTCCTGCACTGTCAAGCGCAGAACACTGCGGACCCATTGACGCCAATGTATTATTTTGTGCGCTTGGGGAAGCTTGCTGATTTTCCAAGGTCCCCGAGCGCACAAAAAATGCAACATGCTGCGTCTGGGGTGCGGACGGGGGACCCTGGAGAGAGCAGATATCTTCAGCATCCGCACCCGAACGCAGCAAACGCTGGCAAACGCAGGCACTATGCGTTCCTATGTTAAACATAGCATACGCTGTATTCATATACGCAAATGTGAAGGCAGCCTTAGAAGTGTTTAAAAGAAGAGAATAAGGAGGAAAGAACAACCTCCAAGTCTCTTTTTTTTATTTTATTTCATTGTCCACATCTATTCCAGGGCATTAACTGAATTGTTAGGGCAAACAAGACTTATGTGATGTTAGATTAACTTTTCACTTTCCTGTTTCTAGCCAAAAAAAGGGAAAAAAGCTAAGCTCTCTCTGTTTTCTTGCTCAATCATTATGTACTGAAGGAATGTTTGCAAAGAAATGGAAAATCTGCCCACACTCCCCTTGAAGAGCTAATGTTTTAAATGTGGTTTTACCTTGTATTCTGTAACAATAAGAAAGCTGTGGACAAGGTTAACTATTGTGACCAGCCCAGGGAGGGAGGAGCTAAGGCCCTGTTACACTTAGCGATGCACCAGCGATCTCAACAACGATATGACCTGGTAGGGATCGCTGGAGCGTCGCTACATGGTCGCTGGTGAGATGTCAGTCAGATCTCACCAGTGACGCAGCAACAACGGCAGTCGTTGGGACCCTGTCACTCAGACTTGTAGTATTGAGATTGTTGGTCGTTGTCCCCGTCAAACACACCGATACATGCTGCTCAGCGGGAGCCTGACGATCAAAAAATGGTTCATGACATTCCAATACGGTAAGCGATCTCACAGCGGGGGCCTGGTCACTGCTACATGTCACACATAGCGAGATCGCTGTTGCGTCACAAAAACTGTGACGTTTCAGCGATCTCGCTAGTGATCTCGCTTAGTGTGATGGGGCTTTATGCACAAGGGATGCAGTTTCCTGTTTGTTAGTTAGATAGGGGTGAGTATTGAGAAGTAAACAGACCTATGCTCCTGTAGATCACAGACCTGCATAACAGTTATTGTGTGCCAAAGGTTGAAAGACCCTATCAATTAGCATGTTGTTCTCAAATAACTAAGGGCATAGTGACAGATTCCTGATCTAAGGCAAGGAGCTTAAAGAAAGTATAGTGGCCGGGTCCAGATTGTGTCTGTCCCTTTAAGTACCCCTGGACCGTGAGCAGCTCCTGCACACTACAGCTCACTCCCTAACTACGCCTCTATGGTTATTAGTGAGTTTTAGATATGCACTTTCATTTAAATCCATTTATATTTAATGTATTTCTCATGTATTTCTCATTTGTTGTGTTCCAGTACCATCTACTGGTGAAAATGTATAGTTTATATCAGTTTGCATTGTAAGAATCTGAAATGTAAATTGGGTGTAGTCTTATTGGCAGGTGACTCAGTCATGGTGCTCAATAGATGAAGGTGCTTCTAGCTTCTGTCTAGACAGACAGAGCTGGAATGTCCCCAATTCTGACCCAGATTCCACAGGTAGCAGGGCACACGTGGAGATTCCATTCACCACAACATTTCCTGGCAGGCCTGAGATTCTTCTCTGACTTCCACAGACAGCATGCTAAAGGCTTTCTATCCTGGATCCTTGCTGTCCGGATCTACATGTGCTTCTCCAGATGGTAAGGCATGCTGAGTATACTGAACAACCTACTGCATGCAGTTGGAAAAGATTCAGGGTGTCCCATTCCATAGCAACCTTTCTCTATTTGCTTCAAGTATTTTTTTTTTTTGCATCTAAACAGTTTGTGCCCTTAAAGCTCCAGAACCCCAATTACATGTCAGTATTCAACTCTGCACTGTATTGGTTGTGGCCTACTCACAAAAGACTGAAACATTTACTCCATGTTGCATTCCTCTTTCCTGCTGCAGTATAAGCAATTGTTATCTACGAGACCAGTGTTTGCAGCCGGATGCCTCAATTGCAGCCCAACTGCTGAAATTTCAAGATCTGCGGTCCTGAAATCTCTGCAGGGGACAGGTTTTGGTGCTTAAGTTTAGCAGCGCTCGCTGCTAACCTTCAGCCGCTGGCATCTGGTTCCTGGATCCAATGTTTTTGTCGGACCGGGGTGATCTGACGCCATAGACTCCCATGTTAGGGAGCGCTGGATTGCCCCGGATCCAATTTGGTCAGATTTTCGCCCCGGACACAAAAACATTGCAAGTAGGGATGGGCAAGTCCCGTACTATTCGGAATCGCTATACCCGCAACGAGTAGGTAGCGGTACTCGCTACTCGTTGCGAGTATAGCGATTCCAAATACTTTTGCAGTGTCTCAGTAGATACACTGCAAAAGTCCTGTAAAATAAAGGAAAAGTGGTTAAAAAATAAATAAATCGGATACTCACCTTAACCAACGGCTGCACCGGGACCGTCCGATGCACATCTATTCATGGAAAAGGACCTTTCCCTCTCTCAGCCAATCAGATGGCTGGGAGAGATCTGGCCAATCAGAGGCCGCTACGTCACAATGACATAATCGCTAGCGGCCACCTGATTGGCCAGATGGAAAGGTCCTCGGTGTACCTGAGAGGACCTTTCCATCTGGCCAATCAGGTGGCCGCTAGCGATCACGTGATTGTGACGTGGCGGCCTCTGATTGGCCAGATCTCTCCCAGCCATCTGATTGGCTGAGAGAGGGAAAGGTCCTTTTCCATGAATAGATGTGCAACGGACGGTCCCGGTGCAGCCGTCGGTTAAGGTGAGTATCCGATTTATTTATTTTTTAACCACTTTTCCTTTATTTTACAGGACTTTTGCAGTGTATCTACTGATACACTGCAAAAGTATTTGGAATCGCTATACTCGCAACGAGTAGCGAGTACCGCTACCTACTCGTTGCGGGTATAGCGATTCCGAATAGTACGGGATTCGCCCATCCCTACTTGCAATGTTTTTGTGTCTGGGGCGAAAATCTGACCAAACTGGATCTGGGGCAATCCAGCGCTCCCTAACATGGGAGTCTATGGCGCCAGATCACCCCGGTCCGACAAAAACATTGGATCCAGGAACCAGATGCCAGCGGCTGAAGGTTAGCAGCGAACGCTGCTAAACTTAAGCACCAAAACTTGTCCCCTGCAGAGATTTCAGGACCGCGGATCTTGAAATTTCAGCAGTTGCGGCTGCAATTGAGGCATCCAGCTGCAAACACTGGTCTCGTAGATAACAATTTCTTATACTGCAGCAGAAAAGAGGAATGCAACATGGAGTAAATGTTTCAGTCTTTTGTGAGTAGGCCACAACCAATACAGTGCAGAGTTGAATACTGACATGTAATTGGGCGAGTGCCGAATAGTAGCGAGTATACTCGCCCATTTCTAATTGCAAGCAACGTTTTTATGTTCGGGAGGAAAATCTAAATTCACCTGGATCCTCCCGGACAGATGGAAACCGGATGGCACATAGCTGCCATCCGATTCCATCTGGCCCCATAGGGCTGCATAATGTCAAAATCGGGTTCTGGGCTGTCTGGTTTACACCGGACAGCCCCGGAATTGATGCTGCCGCGGTGTGAAACTGGCCTTATGTTGCTTTCACATAGCGTTATTCTCCTGTTCGTGGGGATCCTACTTTTTGCAGGACCCCACGGACAGGAGAGGACAGCATTGGAGGTGACCTCCGGATTCCATTTCTGTGTCTAGGTCCGTGATTTTCTCGGATTCAGACACAAAAAGCCCGAGCCTGCAAAGTGCCCAGGCAAGCCGGGCACTTTCACTCCCGCAATGTATATACATACATTGCGGGAGTAAAGCAAGGGTTAAAAAAACAAAACAAAAAAAAATCATTCTCACCTCTCCGGCATGTGTCCCGCACCGTCTAGCTCCTGGGGTTTAAGAACCTGGCGGGGCGGGACTACCCGATCAGCTGAGCAGTCACATGACCGCATCTGAGCGGTTTATAGAATGCTGTATTTAAGGGCTTATTAGGGTGACCGCAGCTTATAGGAGTATAAGCTTGTGACAGGTTCACTTTATGCATTCTGGAGTTGATAATACTTGTGAGGGAACATATCGACACCACTCAACCCGTGCTGCCCTCACTGGGAAAGAAGGAGATTCCCAAAATGGTTTGCTGGACTGATATAATGTGTCACGAACTAGTCAGGAACTTGCTACTATCTGGTGCCCCCTGATCCTGCTGGCCAATGAGGGTATTGACAGAGGATAAGAGGATAAGAAAAAGAGCGCAGCTGCTCTAATTTATGTTGAATATTACGGCACATGAAGTGATAGGATATATATGTACCACCGGTTCCTGCTAGGAATATATACCTCGCTCAAGTCACCATCAAGTCCACAATATCACATACATAAGTAAATTATGCTGCCACCACCAATCACTTACACAGGCGGATTTGACACCCGTTTGGTAATGTGAATTTGCATGGAGAACATGACGGCTCGCTCACAGAACAAGAAGAACGATACTAGTAAATTTTATACATTTGCCCAAAAGAATTGGCAGTGTTTACAAAAGATATTACAAAAGAGACAATTTACAATATGTATAAACAGTTATGAAAATAAAGTGGAATGAAAATGAGAAAAAGGGTGCTATGCAATGCCCAAGAGGTGTGCACGCCAAAGCTCTGGTTTATGCAACTATGGCACTGATGCATTATTATTAAATGGGACCTTAAAGGTCTGTGGCTGGAAGACAAAAGAATTTGGCTAGGGTCACACTTGCACGATTCTAAGTTTCCTGCATTGTTTGCAGAAAACTTAGAATTTTTTCCTTACTACGCAGCCTTCACACAGGTGGCATAGCGGCGAACGCGGCCCCTAGCAAGCCGCTTTGTTCCCTGAATAGCAGCTACACAGCGGGCTGCGGGCAGTATGATTTTCACCACGCACAGGGGAATGCAGCATGCCGCATTCGCCGCTATGCTGCCTGCGTGAAGGCTGCTTAGTAAGGAAAAAATTCTACGTTTTCTGCAAACAATGCAAGAAACTTAGAATCGTGCAAGTGTGACCCTAGCCTAACATGTGTGCTGGGTTTTTTGGAGGAAACTCATTGTCTCTGCTGAGTTTTTTTTCCAATATCATGTGTGAGGCATGCCGACGCTATAGCACATGGCCAGTATAACTCACATGGCCTGCTGCAATCTGGGTGATTGCTAGACCTAGCAGTACACACAGGATTAAGTGTGAGTTAGCTCTGTAATGGTCCACAAGGGGTAACTGCAGCTAGGTCTTTGGCTGAGTTGTGCTATTTGCTCACTACATTCCACCTGTGTGTGTGGCAGGCAGGATATGAAGCTGCCTGGTGCTGTGTGAGCTGGGTCAGTCAGTCTGTGAGAAACATCCAGCCAGTGAAGATGTGAGAGTCAGAGGCGTTCTGTCCCTTTGGGACATGGAGGGAGGCCTGCCATCTCCATGCAGGAGGCACCTGTCCCTCTGACTAAGTGTGTGTGAGCCTGTGGCAGGACGCAGGTTTTTTTTATAGCTCCTAGAGTTGGGAATCCTGGCAGAACCTGGAGGGTGCTCGCTGGGCTGGACGTGTTGCTGCAGCTGTGGTCCGGAAGACCTGCCAGGTAGGGAGGTTTGGAGGCGGCTGACGACCTGAATAGCACGTGAGGAGACCTTGAGGATGCATTGATTGCCCTGTAGCTCAGGTTTGCTAAACCCGGTCTGGGCCTGGAAGGGCTGTAGTCCATGCATGTGTTGTGTTTCACTGTGTGAGTATGCATGTGGTCCATTGATGTGTTATGATGGACCGCATGTGGTGTGTGTGTAGGTGCCCGGTCGGGCTGGAGTCTGTGTGTATGCTATACAGCATGGGAGAGACCGAGGGCTGCTCAAGGGCCAGGTGGTCGTGACTGCCATTGGGACCGACTGTTAGGTCGTGAAGGTCCCGTTGACCTCATGTGATGTGTAAAGGCTGTGTGCAGTGCAGCAGCCTTATGAGACTGTGGGGACATGTACCATGTGTGTGAGAGGCTGCCATGGTCTCTGGTGTTCCAAACGGTGGAGATACATACCATGCACTAAGTCTACAAATGTTTCGTACGGGGGTTCTGTAGATAATGGGCTCTGTAATCATGTAAAGTGTTGTATAGACTGATCTGTGTAAATAGTGTCGGGTGTGCGTTACGGCCCTTTGGACCGACTGTAATGTCCTAAAGGTCCCGTTGACAACCGTGATGCAAATATTGTTATGTACAAAGTGTGGATAAGGCTAGGTGGCCATAACCACCATAGGGAGCCATGATTGGTGCTCCAGGGGTTCCATTGAGCTGTAATCAGTGCTCCCGTCTATATAAGCCTTTTAAAGGGGTATATGTGAACTGTAATGTGCTGTTATGTGAAATGTAATGTTGTGTTTATTAGTGTTACTATGTGAGTGTACTCTGTATTATATGTGATGTGAGCAGTTTATGAGTTATAATAAACTGCCACATAATATTTTACGTTAAAAAACAAGGGGTTTGGTGTCATTTTCCGTTGCCAAGTGAGCCCCTAGGTGAGCGCTACCTCACACACATGTTTATGAATTTTTTCGAACAACAGCAAAAAGAATTACAAATCAAAGACAAAAACTTTGGTACAAACAACCAATAACACCCTGTTACTGACAGTATAGACCTAATATTCATATAAGTAGTCTATATTTACCAAGAAAACTCTTAATCACACCCCACTATGAGATAGATAATGTCAGTCACCTCAGTCCTCATGGGCAGATGAATGCAATGACATTCATAACATGTAGCAAGATGTCAAAGTTTCAGTTTCCCCAATGTGCCCTGTAGGTCCCGCGTTGCATATCACTCAGAATTCATAAGTGGAAGTACTGTCTGTCTAATTTCCTCTTGTGTTAGTAATCGTTCAATAAACGGTCTCCAGATTGCAAAGAAACGATTCGTCCATTTGTCTTTATTACATTCTGCCTCCCTTCTCCCTGTTGTCAATAGTGTTGTTAGTTCATGTGTTACTTCAGACAAGCCTGGGAGCCTCTTGTGTAACCACTCTCACAAGATAAGTCTCTTTGCCACCATGGCTATAACATGTAATAGTCTGGTCGATTTTTTTACCTGTGGAATTGCCACTGAGGGAGTGGAACAGCCACACCAATGGGTCCAGCTTGCCCAGTCCACCACATATAGTATGCATCAGGGTCTGTATCTGCTCCCAAAAGCGCCTGACCACTGCACAACTCCACAGCCCATGAAATAAGTCAGTTTTTTCAGTGCCACATTTTGGACAATGTTGTAATCTTTTAGGGAATTGTATATTTGATGGTAGATTAAATCCACAAATTGCCCTATGTATAATCCGAAACTGAGTGTCTCTCCAGCTCTCATCTGTGACATATTTTCTAAGGGTGACCCATCCACTAGTAGTGATTTTCTCCTCCAAATCTTCTATAGCAATTTGCTTTTCCCATGCTTTGAACAATCGGCTTAGGGCCTGATGGAAGCATGTCATCCCTGAGCTTTTTGTAGATGTATAAAACAGTAATATTCCCAATGTCCAAGCTAACTAAGTCATCCCATGGATTATTGCTGCATTCCCTGGAAACATATCTTAGTTTTTGCATAACATGAAAATTCAGTTGAGTGAATTGCAGCAGGTGAGAGTCAGTCAGTTGGAATTTGTCCAGGGTCTCTGGTCCTGTTAACCATCGTATTTCTTCCCCATGAAGCAAATCTCCCATTGTAGTTACTACTCTTTCCCTCCGAGTCCTAAAGAGAATGTTCTCTCTCCCCAAATTAAAATCATGATGAGCCCATGGATTTAAGTATCTCGACACCCTCCAGGCCAGATTCATTTTTTTCCAACCGCCTTCCGGCATACTGTGGTATCTAGACAAACTAATGCCGATTTAATATTCCGTGGGATATTTGACCAGGATGCATGAAGGAGAGAAGTTGGCTCCCAGGGCTTGCAAAATACTGCCTCTAACTCATAATTGGAGTACCTATTCGATTTAACCAATCTATTTCATGATGGACAATACATGCCAGGTTATATGCCCTTACATCTGGCAATCCTATCCCTCCTCTATGCTTTGGGAACATTAGCGTTCGGATACATATCCACACTCTTCCCTCTCCACAAAAACCTAGAGAATGACCTATTGATTTGTTTGATATCAGCATGGCGCAACAACAGTGGGACAGTCTGCAGAGGGTATAAACAACCTAGCAAAACTGATCACCCTGATCAGATGGCACCTCCCCAGCAAAGACAGCAGAAAGTTTCTCCATCCTACTAACTCCGTCTCTATCTTTGTGACTAGTGGACTTTAGTTTAGCGAGTATAAAGACACTGGGGCTCTTCCCAAGTAAATTCCTAAATACTTAATATGGTTGGGAGCTATCTTAATACCACTGAGATGTTTAGCTCCCTTTCCCCCTCGCCCACAACCATTGTTTAACATCAGGATCTCACATTTTGACCTGTTCAATTTGACCCCAGAGAAGGTCCCAAAAATATCCAACTGACATAACAATTCATCTAAGTCTCGCTGCAGTTCTTTTAAGAAGACAATCGCATCATCAACAAAAAATGCCGATTTAACTACATTACCCCCTATTTTAATACCATCAAATACTTCACCATCATTGTGAAAGTGAGAGAGTGGCTCAATTACCAGGTTAAAAACTAGTGGTGATAAGGGACAACCCTATCGGGTGCCCTTGTTCAGGGCAAATGCATCCGACAAGAACGCTAGGGTATACACCCTCACCCATTGGTTGGAGTATAAGGTGTTAAGGAAAGTCCGCAATAATTTTAGAAAGTATCTTGAGGTCTTGGTTGATTAGGGAGATGGGCCTATAACTAGAGGGGTCACCCATCTCCCTCCCACCCTTGGGTAATAATTTAATATATGTGGTGTGAACTTGTTTCGATAGGCCCTCCCCTGTAATGATGTTGTTAATCCAAGTGACCAGATCAGGTGTGACCTGTTCCTTTAGAGCTTTATAGTAATCCCTACTGAACCTGTCTGGTCTTGGTGCCTTATGGGACCTCAGACCCGCTATCATTGTCTGCACGTCTTCCACTGTAACCCCTTCATTTAACGTCTCCAGCTTGTCTCTGATGAGTTGTAATGACCCTGCCAAATTGCAAAACACATAGTTTCAGGTAATGTGAATATATAACCTTAGGGTTGTAGGTCTAGAGGGAATAATAAAGCAACAGGCGCAGACCTAAGTGTAGAGATATTAAACTTGTGTGTAATAATATAGGCAAGTGCACTCACCTATGGTATATCTTTGTAAAAAAAAGCACATCGATCACTGAGGATCTGGTAAGGGTCCTTCAGTATGTTGCTCCAGTCCAGGGAAACAGATTTCTAAGCCAAGAGTCTGTGAGTAAGCTTCAGAGGTAAATATCTGGGCAGGTAAGCGCTCCCGCAATAGGAACCATAGAATAGGCTTCAGTTTCTTTTCCTTCTCAGGTTTATTCAGAAAAATCAAATCAATAGTTGACAAAATATTCATAAAACAACGCGTTTCGGCCACAATTGATAAAATAAAAAGGCCTTCATCAGGTACCTGATAATTACCTCTGAAGCTATAGTTTCAGGTAATAAAATTCTTGACGGTAGGAGAGAGTGAGGGGATAGAGCAGACAAAGACAGTGTCAAGGACCTGCAGAAACACGAAGGTGGTGTAGAAGATTGTTAGCTGTTTTGACTTCTGAAATAAAAAAAGATGTTTCATATTTTCCTGATACCTCCCCATTTTAGACTGTGTCACAGAGGCAGGGCCTCTCGGTACTCCTCCAGGAGCATACTTGTGGGCTCTCCCTGCTGGGATAATCCATCTGCATTGCCATGCTTGCTGCCTTTTCTGTGTTTGAACAGTAAAGTCGTACTGCTGGAGGGTGGGACTCCAGTGTAGCAACCTTCTGTTGGTACTGGACATGGTGTGCAACCAAATCAGGGAAGTGTTGTCAGTTACGATGGTGAAGGGACACCCATACATACAAGTAGGGCTGTAAGCATTGCCGGGCCCATACAATGGCCAGGCATTCTTTCACTATAGTAGAATAGGTCACTTCCCTCGGCAGGAGCTTAGGTACAATATGGGGTGCTCTTGGTTCCCCGAGGCGACCTGGCTAAGCACAGCAACAGCCGCAGGCAATTGCGCACCCTTTAGCACAGGGTAGCTGCTCAGGGCAGTCTTCAAAGCCTGGAAGATCACCTCACAGTCATTTGTCTAATCGACTTCATGGGGTAGATTCCTCTTGGTGAGGCTTGTTAAGGGCTTCACAAGGCTACTATAGTTTTGTGCAATGCGCTTATAGTACGCTCCAGTGCCTAAGGAGGACATCACCTGCTTCTCGGTTGGACCAGGACATGATAGCATCCACTTTATCGGGCTCTGGCTTCAGAGTACCCCCGCCTACCTGGTGCCCCAGGTAGTGGACCTCACTCATGCCCATCAGGCATTTTCTCGGCTTGATGATCAAGCCTGCTTGGTGAATTCTCCTGAGCACCTGCCACAGATGCTCAAAGTGATCCTTTTGAGGTGGGCCTGAGAACAGCAATGTCATCTAGGTACGCCACCGTGTACCACTCCCATCCCTGGAGCACGTCGTTGACCATCCGCTGGAAAGTAGCGAGAGCATTTTCATGCCAAAAGGCATGCTGTGGACTCGTACAGTCCAAAAGGGGTAATAAAAGCAGACTTCTCCTGTGCCTCAGGGCTCAGGGGAATCTGCAAATATCCCCAGCTCAGATCCATAATAAATAGATAGCTTGTGCTAGCTAAGTGCTCAAGCAGCTCCTCGATGCATGGCATTGGGTGTGCATTAGACATGAGCAAGTACTAAAATGCTCGGCTGCTCGAAGCTCGGGCCGAGCATCCCAAGATACTCGTGTACTCGGTCTGAGCACCGAACCCAATGTTATCCTATGAGAGACCCAAGTATTTTTCTAGCATGACCTCCGTCAGCATGGATAAACCCTAAAAATGTCACAAATGTATCAGAACAGTGCTCAAATGACATGGGAACAGCATGGGGAAGACCCCTGGAAGCATTTCAGACCCCAAGGTCACTGCTGTGAACAATGTTGTCAGAGTATTACTCCACTTTTACGGACTGTCAAGAAAACGTTACAAAATGAAACCAAAACGGATTTTCCTGGAGAAAATATTAAGGGCTCATACCCACTTGTGAGACAGAGTTGGTGTATGTTAGTTTTTGAATTATATGAAAGATTTTCTTTTTTTAAATTGTGTGGCACTCCGATGCCCCTGGGAAGAGACGTACATGAAGGCCTTTTTAAATAATGTGCCTGTTTTAAGGAAGTGGGTCTTTTGTAGTATTGCCCTTTGGCAGGGCAGCCAAAAATTGTATGGCACTCTGATGCCCCTGGATAGAGACGTGCAGGAGGGCCTCTTTAAATATTGTGCCCATTTTAAGGAAGTTTGTCTTTTGTAGCATTGCCCTTTGGCAGTGCAGCCAAAAATTGGGAGGCACCCCAATGCCCCAGGAAAGAAACATGGAGGAGAGCCTCTAAATATAGTTTCCATTACAAAGGAGCCGGTCTCCAGTACTTGTAATGCCCATTCTGTAACCATGGGCTAAAACATTTACCACTGGGGGGTATACATGAAACTACTGCCTAACTTTTGAACGGTTAGGGTCATCATCATCATAAATATGATGTAAATAAATTATGTTTTCGTGGCATCATGAACCACGGTCGCACTGATCATATGATGGTGGCGGATGAGGAGGAGGAGGAGCAGTACAGCAAGTAGCCAAAGTCATGAAATGTGTATCCATGTGTGGGTGTGCGGAGGTGCATGGCAATTTACCGGCACAAAATTTAAATTCCGCTATCATTTGGTGGTGGTGTGGTGAAGTCAGGCACAATCCAACCCTTGTTCATCTTGATCAGAGTCAGCCTGTCAGCATTTTCAGTTGACAGGCGGGTGCGTTCATCAGCAATGATTCCACCTGCGGCACTAAGAACACGCTCTGACAAAACGCTAGCGGCAGGGCAGGCCAGGACTTCCAAGGCATAGAGAGCCAATTCCTGCCACGTGTCCAACTTGGATACCCAATAATTATAAGGCACAGAGGAATCTAGGAGCACTTTTGTACGATCGGCAAGGTACTCCCTCAGCATCTTCGGAAACTTTGCAGTCCTTGTGACACTACCCCGCACCTCAGGGCCTGTGCTACGGGAGGTGCTGAAAAAACTGTCCTAGATCTTTGAGAGTGTTCCCTTTCCTCTGCTGGATTGGACATGTGCCTCTCTCGGCCGGACGCCTTGGTTGTCCACAGGGGCTGACTGGCGACACAAACCCTGGGTGGCAATAACCTTAGGTGAGGACTGAGGGGGGTGCTATCGGAAATTTTCGGCGGCCCGTCTCGGTCCCACCAGCCCTTAGGTGAGGACCGGGAGGGGGGGAGGGGGTGCTATCAGATATTTACGGCTGCCGTTTCAGTGCCGCCAGCCCTTAGGTGAGGTCCGGGGGGGGCCCGTTTCTGTGGGTTGGCGGCCCTAGGTGGGGGCTATACCACCAGCCCAGGGGGCACTTGCCTTCCTGCCACCTGGGCCAGTCCGCCCTTGGTTGTCCACCGAATCGTGACCTCTGCCGCTAGAGTTTTCAGAAGGAAATTTTTTTACTAATTAAGCGACTATGGCCTTCTGGTACTGCAGCATTTTTGTAAACCTCTCTGCCTCGGAAATAAGAGAAATAAAGTTCTCCTTGTAGCGTGGGTCTAAAAGTGTCATCAACCAGTAATGAGTGTCCGCCAAGATGTTGATAACGCTAGGGCCACGGGACAGGCAGCGTAACATAAAGTCAGCTATGTACGCCAGACTGTTAACAGGCAAGACTTCAGGGTCCTCACCAAAAGCATGACTGTCCATGCTGGCCTCATCATCCTCCTCCTCCTCTCCCCTGTCCTCTGGCCATCCCCGCTCAACCGACGGTATGACGGTTGTGCATGTATTACCGTCAATTCCGCATGAAAGTAGCTCTATTTCTTCATCCTCCTCCTCGTCATAGTCCTCCAATGCACGTTGGGATGAGTTGAGGCTGGGCTGTGTGTAATCACCCAGTACGGTTTCTTGCTCCAACTCATCGTGCTCCTCCTGTACGCATCGTCTTTGATTTTGAGCAGAGAGCGTTTTAGAAGACAGAGAAGCGGGATGCTGACGCTAATGATGGCGTCATCGCCGCTCACCATCTTGGTGTAGTCCTCAAAGTTTTGGAGGACGGTACATATGTCGGACATACCCATTCCTGCCGCGCAAAAATGGTAAATGAATGCAGACAAGTGTTGGTTTTTAGCTGGACACTGAGATTACAGATTATAGGTTAAATCCCAGCAGGTGGACCGGTCAGACACAAACGCTGACGAGAATACAGAGTGTTTTGGCGTATACTAATTTCCGCTACAAACCACTCCTTCCGTACAAAAATGGTAAATGAAAGCAGACAAGTGTTGGTTTTTAGCTGGACACTGAGATTACAGGTTACACCCCAGCAGGTGGACCGGTCAGACACAAATGCTGACGAGAATACAGAGTGTTTTGGCGTATACTAATTTCCGTTACAACCCACTCCTGCCGCACAAAAATGGTAAAAGAATGCAGACAAGTGTTGGTTTTTAGCTGGACACTGAGATTACAGATTAGAGGTTAAATCCCAGCAGGTAGACTGGTCAGACACAAACGCTGACGACTATACAGAGTGTTTTGGCGTATACTAATTTACACTACAACCTACTTCTGCTTGTAGAGAGCTAAATTAATCCCTAAAAGCACTGTTTTGGGATGGATGAGATTTCCAGCCTGTCCACCAGCTCCAGATGTGATGCAGGCTGGTATACTGGCACAACGAAGTTTGCTATATACCCTGCCTCCCTGCCTGTATACAGCTCTATTATTCCTCAGAAGGACTGTTGTGGTAATTAGATTAGCAGCCCTGCACCTACACTAGCTGAAAGGCCACAAATCTGTCCCTCAATCTGCAGCACCTCTCCCTACACTGCCTGTCTGTGGAGCACAGTGACGAGCACAGCGCGGTCAGGTCTTATGAAGACTTGATCACGCTGTGCGCCCAGCCAATCAATGTAAAGCCACAACAAACAGGACTCTGGCTTTACAGTGGCTGTTAGCCAATCCCTGCATGCAGGCTGGCTCTGTAAAGAGCGCCAACATGCAGGGAGGTGGACGCGAGCATGACCAAGAGTATCACAAGATTACTCGGTACTCGCCGAGTACCCCGAGTACCGAGATACTCGTGCGAATACCGAGTAGTGACAAGCATACTCGCTCATCCCTAGTGTGCATCGTTGGCTGTTATAGCATTGAACCCCCGTAGTCCACACAGTCTTTGGCACCAGGACAACAGGTGAGGCCCACATGCTCTTAGATAATTTAATTACCCCCAACTTCAGCATCTCATTGACCTCCTGGTGCATGATGTTCTGCACCTCATCCAAGATTCGATAGGATGTCGGCCGGATTGGGGTATGATTCCCGGTGTCCACTTCATGGACTGTTACCTCAGTTCTTCCAGGTACGTTGGTAAACACGGCCTAGAAGGATTTTAGCTTTGCTTGCAGCTGAGACTGCTGGCATGCAGATAGCAGGGTGCTTATATCCACATCCTCTATGGACCCACCAGCCTTCGTTTGGGACAGCATGTCCAGGAAGGTGTCATTCTCAGCATTTTCGGGCAGGTTGCAGACCAGTAGGACGCGCAGGCTCCACGTTCTTGATGAACCTTCATCATATTAACGTGGCAGGCCTTCCGCCTAACCCAAGCATGGTCAAGAGTAACCACATAGGTGACAGGGTTGAGCTGTTGGGGTATGATGTACAGACCTTTCCAGGCTACCTGAATCTTTTCTTTTGGTACCGAAAGCAGCACCCATATCTTCTGACCCACCTGGCAGGTCCGCTCCCGTGCATTCTGGTCTTACCAATGCTTCTGTCAGCCTGGGCCTGCTCCATGATGTCATGCACCAACTGCATCAAGGTCTCCATCTTGTCACGGAAGCACATGACATACTCAACGATGGACACTCCTGGAGGGCGCAGCTCTTCTTCCCAGGATTCCCTTACCAACCAAAGGGGTCCCCGGACTCACCTGCCATACAGGAGCTCGAAGGGGGAGAACCCCGTCAAGGTCTGTGGAACCTCTCGGTAAACAAATAGCAGGTGTGGGAAGCAATGTTCCCAGTCATGTCCCTGGGACTCAACTAGAATTTTTAGCATCTGTTTGAGGGTACATTGAATCGCTCACACAAACCATTGGTTTAGGGATGATACACGATCGATAACAGAAGCCGCACATGCATTTTCTTAGAGAGCCTCCATTAAGCGAGACATGAACTGAGTCCCCAGGTCAGTAAGCATTTCCCTTGGAAATCCTACTCAAGAAAATATGGCCTAATTAAGGACAGAGCCACTGCCTTTGGATACTGAGTAGTATAGTCTACCACAGTAAGGATCAAACACTTTCCAGAGCTGCTGGATATGGCCAGTGACGTCCTCTGGAATGGATTCTCTATCACTGGCAAAGAGCTCAAAGGAGCTTTGGGAGCAGTCGCTGATTTTCCCACTCTTTCACACGTGATACAAGAGCGGCAGTAGTATGTCACACCTGTCCCCATTTTAGGCCAATAGAAGTGGTGAGACAGCCGGGCCTTTGTTTTGCAGACCCCCAAGTGTCTAGCGAGTGGAATCTCATGGGCAATCCATAACAACTTATCCCTAAATTGGTAGAGTACTACTAGCTATCTTTCCCTCAACCACTCTGGTTGGGGTTTACAGGGAACCATCTCCTGGTACAACCTCCCTTGATCCCAGAATACCCTCTCCTTATCAGTCTCAGAGGTGGGCTTCTTAGCGAGGTTCCTCAATGTCTCTCGGCTAGCATCTAAGTGCAGAGCTGCCTGGAACTCCTTGTTGGAGCAGCCAGAAGCGACGTTATGGTCCCATCCTTATTGGGACACTCTCTGACCTGCTCTGGGTCAGTAACTGCTTCAGTTATTCCTCTGGCTGAGGAAAGGCCAGATGGCAGGGCATTACTTGCATTCTGGGCACTCTGACTATGGGTGACCGGGGAATAACACAGTCCCATCAACCTGCCTGGCTATGGGCACTACCTCCCCAGCCTCCCCAATTACCTCAGGAGCAGAGCTAATTATAAGGCAGCTACCACTAGCCAGGTCACCGTCTATTGTGCCATCAGCTGCACAGCACCACCTGCTTCATGGTCCCCGTGTCTCTCCCCATCGCCCTTAGCACTTATGCTTGCTCCTTTTAGGGGATCCTCAGCAATATCACCCCACAGCGTGACATGGCTGAGCTCTCCTGTACCTCCCGATACAACATCATAATCAGGTACAGCATTGACCTTCACATCATCAGCATCAACATTACCATCGGTATCAGATCGGGGATGGGTGTCAGGGACATAATAAGCAAACATCCTCTCCAAATTAGTTCACAACAAAGCATTTGTGGGTGGGTTTTCGGACGCCCCTACCCTACCCCAATTCCGGCACCCCAATCTATAAAAACCCAGGCCATCGGCAAGGGACAGTGGATGCCCCAAATCCTGATGACAGTCAGGGTCTTTTGCACAATAAACTCTTTAGGGAACACCAGTTCGGGTCGGATGAGAGTTCGTTCGGCCTTGGTGTCCTTGAGGCCCACGGTGACAGTATCCCCCATGGTGACAGACTGCAAATTTTCACAGGCCCCCTCACGGGCCCACCCACAAAAAGAACTGCATTAGGCCCTGGAGCCCTGGATGGGGGGTTCTTCTTCTGCTTCTCTGGGCAAGTAGAGTTGAGATGTCCAGTCTGGCCGCAGAAATAACACTTGCGGGGATCAGATGTAGGCCGGGCATTGGCAAAGGGGACAAGGCCTCCAGAAGATTGGCTGGCAGGGGCAGGGATGGTTGTTGATTGTTTACCCCTTTTCCAGGTGGTGATGACTGGCCTCCGCATCTCGAGTTTACAATTAGCTTTTTAGGTGTCGGAAATCTGCGCTGCTTTATTCACCTCTTTTGACTCCTGGTCTTTTGCAAATTGTCGCACCTCAGCTAGACAAAGGCGTAGATATTGGTCTTTCACCATCAGGTCCTTAAGCTCCTCAAAGGTGGTCTCTGCCAGTCCTTGGACCCACTGCTCAAAATTGGTTCTGAGTCCAAGCACCATATCGCTGTAGCTGTCATGTGGTCCACGTTGGATATAGGGCCGGCGTAGGGGGGGGGGGGCAGACTGGGCAGTTGCCCAGGGCCCCCACCCTCTTAGGGGCCCTCAAAGGAGCTGAACTGAAAACAGCAATAAAACAGTGAAAAAAATGTAAAAATACACATATTTGATATTGCTGCGTTTGTAAGAATCTAAGCTATCAATATATGAAGTAAATTAATCCAATTGGTAAATGACGTAATGGTAAAAAAATAAAAACGCCAGAATTATGTTTTTTGGGCCATCACATTGTTACAATAAAATGCAATAAAAGGCGATCAAAATGTTGTATGTGACTCAAACCATCCCTGACTGACTAAATCTAACTAACTAAAGGCACACTAAATCACTTTTTATACTTACCAAATTCTTGTCGGATGGGCGTTCCTCCAGGCAGGTCTCCATCTTCTTTCCAGGGTGGCATCTTCTTCACAGGATTCAAATTACCCGCCCATCGCGTCCTTGCAATGAGCGGATCACGTGCTGCAGGCCCTGTGTCACTTCCGCCCACTGCGTCACTGGTACACCCAGGCCGGCTTCTGAGCATGCACAGATGGCATGCTGAAGCCGGCCTGGGCGCGTCATAGACCCAGCGACGAGGCGGCCAGAAGCAACGCGGGGCCTGCAGCACGTTACCCACTCATTGCAAGGACACAATGGGCGGGTAATTTGAATCCTGTGAAGAATATGCCACCCTGGAAAGAAGATGGACAGCGGCGAGGAGACCCGCCTCGCTGACAAAGAGCCTGGAGGAACGTCCATCCGACAAGGATTTGGTAAGTATAAAAAGTGACTTAGTGTGCTTCTAGTTAGTTAGATTTAGTCAGTCAGGGATGGTTAGAATAGTCATTGTAGGCTCCAGGGACAGATATTTATAGCTTAGTAAGCGATTTTTAGGTGGTTGGTTCCCTTTAAAACCTCATGGGTCTCGGAAAATGGCGAATAAAGCAAATTTTTCTTTTCTTTTTTTTATTTTACAAATTTCTTTGTTTTTATTTCATTCATTAAAAAAAAAAAGTTAAGTATATTCTTATTCTGACCCAGATAATCAACGTATGAAGTCACTTTTACCATATAACTATCATGATAAATAAAAAATTCAAAAAACATTGTGGAATTGCACTTTTCTTTTGCAATTTCAAAGCACTTGGAATGTCTTTCTCATTCTCCAGTACATTTTGTGGTAGAATGAATGATGTCAGTCAATAGTACAACTCATCCCTCATTAGAAAATGATCAATTCCTAGTTTTGTCCTTACCTTTATCCTCGAGAGTCACAGGCCAAAGACATTAGCATCATCTTGTTCCTTTTGATTTTATGTGATTTCTGAGACCCAACATGATATGTCTGTGACTTGCAGATGGGCATAAATTAATTTCCCGGGTTTCTGATCCTTTCCCAGGAATACAAAAGGGTTCTATGTGATCCCCAAGAGGTGTGCATGCCAAACCTCTGCTTTATGTAACTATGGCAATAATGTATTATTATTAAATGGGACCTTAAAGGTCTGTGGCTGAAACACAAAGGTGTACATGTGGGCTGGGGTTTTTTTTTTGAGGAAACTCATTGTCTTTGCTGAGTTTTATGACCCTGCCAAGTTGTAAAACACATAGTTTGAGGTAATAAAATTTCTGACGGGAGGAGGGGTGTGAGGGGGAAGAGTTGACAAAGACAGTGGCAGGGACCTGCAGAAATGAGAAGGGGGTGGAGAAGATTGTTAGCTGTTGGGACTTTTGAAAGAATGGGAGATATTTCATATTTTCCTGACATAATGGTAGTATTGCTTTCTGGACTACTGTAATGTGTAATCGAATTGATGTATTGTCACATATAACCATAAAGTTCCCACCTCTACGTTTTGCAGCAGTATTCTTGAAGTGTTGTGCATGCGATCTGATGGGGAATGTATACTTATCATCAAGTTATTCAGAAAAGAAAAGTTTGTTTATGGACTCTGGTCTTCCATGTTCAGTGTCACACCAGCAAGTGACAGGCAGGTCAGATAGAATGGGACCGGAGTAATCAGACAGGCAACATAACCGGAGACTGACAGGACTGGATACAGACTAGAGTACAGATGGAACAGGAACTCTAGTAACCTAATTGCTCAGGCACCTCCATTCAGGAGACCTTTATTAAAATACCCAGTGCTTCCCAGCCGTAGGCTGTGGAACACTTTTTGAGAGAGTTCCATCCTTCTTCACAAAGAAGAAACCTGTCCCTGCTAGAGAGGAAGATTTCTGGATGAATAATCTTGCCAAGTTCTCTTTAATGTAAATCAGAAATGGCTTGGGTCTCTACCAGTGAAAGAGGGGCAAACAGAGATGATGGATGACTTCATCCACTTGAGGAAGACGCAGTCAGCGTCGAAACGTGTTGTGGCAGGAGGGCTTTTAATTGTTGAATGAATAAAACTTAAAGGTAGTATATTCAAGAGCATTGTATATCCTGTTTTAGCTCTTAAGGTACCTTTACACGCCGCTACTGGAGGATGGATACAACCCGCTACAGGCTACAAATGTAGCTTGTAGTGTCAATATAGCCCGTAGTAGCGGCGTGTGAAGACGGGACGAGACAGCCGGCAACAGATACATCTGTTTCCGAGCACTGCTCGAAAACAGATGGCTACAAAGCCGATTGTAGCGAGCTGTATCGGCGTGTAAACAAGGAACAGAAGGGTTGTTTCTACACCATGCTATGTAGCTGGGGCGTGACACAGTCTCCGGGTTACCGCACCCCCTTCAGCGATCATTGGAGGAAGCTCCTGCGTTGCGATTGGTTGTTGCCGCACAGGGCGGCATATTTAAGGAGCTGACCAGTCACACTACACAATTGCTCGAGCGTCAAGTATTAATCAGCCTCCTGCGATGCCTGGCCAATCATGGTATTATTGCTTTGTCCTATCAGCGTACGGACGTCTCGTAATCCACAATTGTAGCACGCCTATGTGCTGTCCCTGCTGCACCAGGTACGCCCATGTTAGCTGGTTGTAACAGTGTGTAAATGAGCTAAGATGAGCTACAGATGGCTACTTGAGACACCCGGCGATGTATCTAGCTATAGATGTTGCGTAGCGTAGCGCACCTTGTGGCGGCGTGTAAAGGAGGTGCGTTTACCGTTTGTAACCGTTTGAGCGTGCTCGTGCACGTGAAGTAGCGGGTTGTATCCATCCTCCAGTAGCGGCGTGTAAAGGTACCTTTAGCGCTTACCTTTATTATACCACATTTGTTTATCGGCTGATCCATATTCTCCCTTCGGGGAGCGTGGTGTTGTGAGCTGTTCCGGAGCAGAACCTGGCTACACGTCATTAATCCATCCCTAAAAACGGCACATGATCCTTCACGTGAGCCAGCTGAGGAGAAGGCAGGAATCCTATATTAAAAACGGTGAAGGGGAAGACTAGATCGGATATACACCAAAGTTTGGAAGATCAGTAAATATAAACCTTCACTCACCACAAATCTACAATCTAGTTGTGCGGATACGGCACAACTAGTAAAGGTGAGTGAAAATCCTGAATATCGCTAATCTAGATTCCCCAATACAGCGTGGCGCAACCTTTGTTTTTTCTTTTGCAGACACAGGAAGATGGCGGTGATGCTGCAGGCAGGGAGCGGCAGAGGGTAAGTTATCAGCTGTTTATTATTTTTCTGTGCGCGCCAGCAGGGGGCACATTGAATGATGGAAGGCCATATCCAGGATGGGGAGGTGAGTGCAGGCTCATATAATATTCCCCACTCCCTCTGCCCACATCTCAGCACCTGATTCAGCAATGAGGTGATGGACAGTGGGATGCAGTGCATATTATATGAGACTAATGAGTGGGAGCACGTGACCATGGGTTGCAGCCTGTGCAAGCCTCCTCCAGCCCCTAGACACCACTCCAGAGCCACCCCCCCACACAGTACAACATGTATTCGGATTATAAAATGCATGTCCCACTTTCCCGCCAAATTTGGAGGAAAACAGTGCGTTATATAATCTGAAAAATATGGCACTGTATCTGGACGAGTTTGCTGGATATAACTACCTTCTTTGATTTTCTGGGAACTGCTGCTACCTATTCATTGCACTGCCCCTTGAGTCTGTTCCTTGAAATTCAAGCCTGCAAATATATTGTGAGCTGGTTTTACTTTTTTTACTTTATTTGAACTGTTTCAGTATTCGGAACAGATTGAGTTCCCCATTGACTTTCATTGAATTCATTATTCATTACAACTATTTGTGTTCTGCCAATTTATACGCATTAAAGAAAGTATTTATAGTTTAACACCTGTTACAGATTGCAGAGGTAATATGTTTACCCTCTATAATGTTTAAATATGTTTAATACAAACTAGCTCCATTCCTACAGATACAGGTGCCTTGCCCTTTAAGATCAGTGTATTCTGAGGGACTGCCCCCGTGCTTCTCCAGGATGAAGGAGAGACATGCAGACATCTTCCGGGCTCCAGAGAGATAAGACACATGTCTCTTGTTCCTGCTCCCTCCTTGTAACTAATTCCCCTGTCCAGCTAAATCCGGTGAGGACTGTAGTTAAGACTGTATCTATAAGTTAGAAGCTGTGTTAGCAGGTTATGATGCAACCACTGCTACAGAAAGTACTGTACAAGAGAAGTGTTATGCTTTGAGATTCCCCATCTTGGTTAATGTTTTCTGCATTGCATACAGATAGATGTTACCTCTGTATAGGATCGTACAATGAATCTTGCCACAGCTATTCATATTTAAATTACATTTTTGTGTTGTTTATCACTGTGCTGGTTTCTGTGATGTGCCCAGTACTGACTCTTACCAGTCTAAATTCATATCATCGCACCAATAAACTAAGGCTACTGAAACTCTCAGTTTGTTCACTTGGGATGTGAAGAAGGGTTAAGCTGTATGCTGGAATCCACACAGCAACAGATGTAGAAGAAGGCAGAACTATTTGGTTAGAGCTATCCGAACCGGAGTATTCTACTACTTGCTCGTCACTATTTAAAATGTAGATAAGTATTCAGCTTCTTTTTATAATGATAAACCGCTAGATACTGACGTGAAGCTAGAATTAACCACCCCAACAAAAGGGATGGCGGTGATAATTAAAATAACCAAACCTAGGCGTGTGTTAGCTCAAATCACTGCAAAAAATATTTGGTGTGTATGTATCAGAGTTTTGATTTGACATTTGATTGAAAATGGATACATAAAAAAGTTTACAGAAAAAGGAACATATAAATGTATGAACATATGAATGATAAGTGATAAATAAATTATAACATTCAATGCTTTCAAACAGACCACTTGGCTAATAATTCCAGGGTCGGAGAAGACACAGAGAAGTATTGGCCATATGGGCACAGAACTGGAATCAAAGAGAGTGGGTAAATTAATAATCCATAAAGCATGGCTATATTCCTTGGGTAGCAAAAAATCAAAACCACTCCACAACATTAAAACTAATGATAATTGGAATAACCACAACTAAATGTACACTAGTTATAATCCCTGCAGGAGTAGTCAATGTATGAATGAATAAATGATGAAGTTAATGAATAAATAAACACATACATTCAAGGCCCACAATCAAAAAATTATTTAGCTAACAGAATTGATCGTGATCGATCGAACCTAGCAAATAAGAATTCAGGGGAAAGAGGGCATTGAGTTTAGCCCCTGATGGGAGCTACAGTATGATTTTTTACACACACGGACAAGGGGACTTTAGCACCAAAAGTGTTTGGCAGCTCCTTATTACCTCTTTACGTACAAGTGTAAAATGAGGATCTTTCTGCAGGAGTTAGGAAGAAAATGCCCAGAGTGAGTCTAAGGACGCCCTTTTTATCTTGATTTCTTAAAATAATCTTTAAATGTTCATAAAGAGATGATTATCAGAGGAGCTATATCTGTAAAGCTTGAACAAAATGTGATCCTAGTTACAGGACTTTTGTGGATGCACATGAAGTGCAAAATGCTAATGTTTACCTCTTAGTTATTGAATACATCAAAATTGTTAGAAAAAAATGAAACTAAGCACAGCTCATATGGCTGGGAAAACAAAGGTGCATCTGTGGCTGGCAGATGGCTTCTTCTGAGCAATATCTGCTGTGAGCTAACTGTACAGTCTAGCCTTCATATATATTAAGAATGTTGCAGCCTGCTGTATTACTACAAAGAAACTACAGAAAGTGCCTGGTTCCACAGCAGTTATTTCACTTTCCCTTTGCCCATTCTTATCTTTAAAAAAAGAACATAAAAAGCAAAGAAAAGGTCCATACACCAGTAATTCAAATTAAAATTAAAGATTGGTCTTTATATTGTTTTATAGAAATAATAACATGTCGTGCTGCCATATCCCATTGTGTATGATTGCACTATACCGGGTCCTGGAGGGAAAGAGGACCAACTCTGATCCCCGTGCTAATATCACTTTCACTTTATACACAAAATGCAGATACAGTTGAAAATTGGGGCAGAGCAGAAAACCATTGGCTCTCTGCTCCACCCTATACTCTGACAAGCCTTAAGTGTGACTGTCACTACATGGACAAATCATATCAAATGTTCCTGGGCCAGAAGCTAAGAAAGTACCTCGTGAACTGAGGGAATAGAGTACCTAGTGAACTGAGGGAATAGAGTACCTCGTGAACTGAGGGAATAGAGTACCTCGTGAACTGAGGGAATAGAGTACCTCGTGAACTGAGGGAATAGAGTACCTCGTGAACTGAGGGAATAGAGTACCTCGTGAACTGAGGGAATAGACAAAGCGTTGTCAGGTAAAGCTCAGGGATCAGAAAACCAGAAATATTGTGGATAAAATCAAAATGAAAAGGCAAACAGATGGTCAGAGGATGTCCAAGGCCAGGCAGCAATAGATCAGAACACAGAGGCCAGATTAACAAATGCTACATGCACCAACTAGCAAAATGCTCAGCATATATCTGGGACTAAAGGCCCCGTTACATGTAGCGACATTCCAGCAATCCCGACAACAATATGACCTGGCAGGGATCGCTGGAATGTTGCTAAGGGGTCGCTGGTGAGATGCCACACAGGCAGATCTACTCACCGATGCGGCGACCCCCGACGGTCATTGGGATCTGTCACTGTCACGGGCGTAGCATGGAGATCGTTTGTCATTTTACCTGTCACACACACAGCGATCTAGCATGCCCAGCGGGAGAACGACTATGAAAAAAATGGTCCAGGCCATTCCGTAATGATCAGCGATCTCACAGCGGGGGGCCACTCAATGCTACGTGTCACACGCAGCATATCACTGGCAAGGTCGCCACAATGTCACAAAACCTGTGACGTTGCGGTGATATCGTTAGCGATATCACTATATGTAAAGGCCCCGTTACGGCTCATATAAGTAGCTGGGCAATCAAAGAAAAGAGGGAACACCTGAATAAGCCCAGCATCTCCCAGTCACAGCTTGGATGGCTGAGCTGTCAATCACCACACTGACAGCTAAGCATGCCTCAGCACTAGATTGGATGACTGAGCTGGCACTTACCAAACTGACAACCCAGCACAGCTCAGATTCCATAGTCCAGCAAACTGTCACTCATTGCATCATGACATCAAGCTTCTTAGGCTTGTGGCCTGCCTGAGCTCAGGATGATATAATGACATCACTATTTTTGGTTGACTGCATTAGGCAACGTACTATGGGGAGAATTAGGAAAATGCTAAAACTCATAGTAGGTGTGGAACTTTAGTTTATTATTTATGTATGGAAAGACTCAAATGGGGTTATTACTGTTTTATGGGCACAAAGGGGTTCATTTCTGTCTGGAGGCACAGAACGAATACTATTATTGTGTGGAAGCATTAATATTTTTTGAGGCACAAAGTGGGACATTATGACTGTCTAGGGCAAAAAGGGAGGCAATACTATGTGAAATCATAGAGGGTGCATTGTTACTATGTGGTGGTATCAATACAGCCCTAATAGTAAGTGAATGCACAAAAAGGGGCATTATTACTGTTTAAAGGCATAAAGATAGATATTACTACTCACCATATCCCTCTTCATGGTCTGAGTTGGATGGGGATTTTATCTGCACAATATTCACTTATATGGTTTGCGGAACCTGTGTAAACTGGTATCTACCTCATAATAGTATTGATAGTTTTGGGTCTTGGTTTTGTTCAGTAGAAATATAGTGATTTAAAAAATCACTATATTTCTACTGAACAAAACCAAGACCCAAAACTATAGCTATGTTATTTGGTAAATGTATGGCATGACTTTATTATTTAAGGGAGTATTAACATACATAGGGCCCCTCCTTTTTTCAATCTATACCCTTGGCCTGGGACAACTCAAAGTCCCATGGCTTCCAGTATCACCTGTATGCTGATGACACTCAGATCTACCTCTCTGGCCCAGAACGTCACCTCTCTCCTGTCCAGAATCCAAGAGTGTCTATAAGCCATATCCTCCTTCTCCTCTCGATTCCTAAAACTCAATGTAGACAAAACCGAACTCATCATCTTTCCTCCATCTCACACACCTTCCTTACCAGACCTATCTATCACAATAAATGACATCACACTTTGCTCTGTACCTGAAGTCCGCTGCTTTGGAGTAACCCTTTATTCTGCCTTGTCTTTCAAACCGCACATCCAAGCCCTTGCCACCTCCTGCCACCTCCAACTCAAAAATATTTCTGGAATCTGTCCTTTCCTCAACCCTTAGGGTACCTTTACACGCGGCTACATTTCTAGGGTGGCTACAGGTAACTTACTGGTTGCAGTGAAATCATGGAGAGATTATTCCATTTGTACACAGCAACAAGATAGAACCTTGTCTCCATGATTTCACTGCAACCAGTAAGTTACCTGTAGCCACCCTAGAAATGTAGCCGCGTGTAAAGGTACCCTCAATCTACTAAACTACTAGTGCATGCCCTCTTCATCTCCCGTCTCGACTACTGCAACCTGCTCCTCTGTGGTCTCCCTGCTAACACTCTTACACCTCTCCAATCTGTCCTTAACTCTGCTGCCCGTCTAATCCACCTCTCTCCTCGCTATTCCTCCACTTCTAACTACTAACATTGACTTACAAAGCCATCCACAATCTGTTCCCCCCATATATCTCTGTACTAATCTCCCGATATCATCCAACTCGTAGTCTTCGATCCTCCCAAGACCTCCTTCTTTTCTCCACATTTGTACGTTCCTCATCTAACTGCCTGCAAGACTTCACCCGAGCATCCTCCATTCTCTGGAATTCTGCACCCCAAAACGTCCGACTGTCCTCCACAATCGGAACCTTCAAGCTGAACCTGAAAACCCATATCTTCATAACAGCCTAACACCTGCAATGACTACAATGCTATCTCACCACCAATTGACCCAGTGCTCCACCACCACTGGACCCGGCGCTCCATTACCACTGGACCTGGCACTCCACCACCATCAGACCGGGCACTCTACTACCATCAGACCGGGGCTCCGCCACCACCAGAGTAGACCCAACCTACTGTCTCTCTCCCCATTGCCCTGTAGAATGTAAGCCCGCAAGGGCAGGGTCCTCTCTCTCCCCTCTGTTTCGGCCTGTCACTGTCAGTTTCTTCATTGTATTTTTAACTTGTTTGTATGTAACCCCTTCTCATGTACAGCACCATGGAATCAATGGTGCTCTATGAATAAATAACAGTAATAACATAGAAAATTATCTTGTAGCTACCTCTGCAACACCACTGGGGCCTGCAAATCCAAACATAGAATGGATATAAAAAGTCTACACATCCTCGTTAAAATTTCAAGTTTTTATATTGGAAAAAAATACACCTACAAGTGGTTCCATAAGTGTGTAACGCTCTTATAACTGGGGATGTGGTTCTGTTGAGGATTAGCCAATCAGATTTAAACTCTGGTTAAATAATAGTCAGTTTACAGCTGCCATCATTGATTCTGCTAAATGCCATATAAAGTTTCTAGTAAGTTATCAGTTAGGAGAAAGGCACAAAGAAAATTCCACATCATTCAAAATACCATAGAGCACTGTGAAGACATTACCGTTTTTTCTGGTTGGGTACTGCATGTGGAAAACAATCTTCTGTATTCTTCATTTTTCTTGCCTGTGGGGTAGGGTGGCCAGATGGAATCCTTTTCTTGCAAAAAAAAACCATTCAAACCTGGATATGTTTTTGTAGCTCCTACATTATGTCTGCGAAGAGCACGCGGGAAAACGTGTTAGGTCTGCCGAGACCCAGGGATGAGCTTTTTGGACAATTATTCTAAAATGTTTTTTTGGCTTGAAGCCATCACCAATATAACCCCATACCCATAGTGAAGCATGGTGGAGGCAGCATTCTGTTTTATGGCTGTCTGTTTTTTGACAGCTAGAACTGGTTCTTTAGTCAAGGTGGATAAATAGTTTCAAATATTTCAATACTTCAGTTGTCTGCTAAGGGGCTGAAGATGGAGAGGAATTTTACCTTTCTGATCAAAATACTTACCCTGAGCATACCTCCAAATCAACAAAAAAATGGCTTCGCCAAAAGAAGATCAGCATTTTGGAATGGTAAAACAAGAGTCTAGACCTGAATAAAAGTTAAAAATCTGTGGGGAGACCTTAAGAAGGTGCTGTACACAAGAGCTGTCCTCTCAATCTGACAGATTTAAAGCACTACCACAATAACTAGTGGGTATAGATTGCCAATTGAAGATGTGCGATGCTCATATAGTCCTATCCAAAAATACTGAATGCTGTCATAAATTCAACTAGTACTTCAAAAAGGTTTTGTTTAAGGGTGTGCATATTTAAGCAACTACATTCATTTAGTTCTTTAAATTTTTTCGTGAGGAAAAAGAAAACTAACTTATTTTTTATTAAATTGTAAAATTATTGCACAACATTAAAGGTTGAAAACGTTATGACATGATTTTTCTCGATATGATTATTTTTATGTGGCAAAAACCTGAATTTCTGAAAGTCTTGCTAAGGGATATATTAGACCTTCCTCTTCTCCCTTAGTGGCGGGGTTCTTCTTTGTTAAAAAAAAAAGATATGGGACTGCATCTTTGTTAAAGGGAACCTGACCCCTAAAAATCACCCCCCAGCCTATTAATACCTGTCCCTGCACCATCAGTATTGTATTCTAGCCATCCTCTTCTGTATAAATTGCGTATTTATAAAGTTTATAAAACTGCTTTTTATACCTGCAGATCTGTGGCTTCTCAGTTCTTGAGAGGTCACACAGGGCGTTCCCTGTGGCTTCTCATCCCCACCTGTACTTCAATTATTCATGCCCTCATGGGCGTGCTAAGCCATAGTGATTCTTCCCATCCTTCTAAATGGGCGGTATAGCATGCACGAGGTTACTTTACGGTAGCTTATCTGCATCGCGAGGTCCACAGTGCACCCAAATGGTATACTGACGTCAGGATCGCCGGATATGATGCAATTAGCGTCATACCGGCTATACTGCCTATGTAAGGGGATGGGAAGGATCACTATGGGTTAGCACGCCCATTGGGGCATGAATAATTGAAGTACAGGCGGCGATGAGAAGCCACAGGGAACGCCCTGTGTGACTTCTCAAGAACTGAGAAGCCGCAGATCTGCAGGTTGTAAGGTAGCGGTTAGGATCGGCACAGTGACTCAGGTATTTGCTCACACAGCACACAGTTTAATGGCACAGTTCAGGTATTTACAGACCTCCAGGTTCCGGGGCGCAGCCGGGTACACCTGACACAATCCCAACAGCTGATATAGAAGCTCTGTACCTTCTCACAGGTAGGCTGTTAGGTCAGCACACAACCTTTCTCTCCTCAACGTCCGCTCATTAGCCTCATGAACGTCCACTCTGAGAGAGCTCCCAGGCTGTGTTAAATCTTCACACAGCCCTCTACACAGGAGCTCTTGCTGCTGTTCTGACACACTCCCCCTCTCCACAGCCCAGGGCAACTCATATCATCTCATATTCACCCGCACACCTGGGCATCAGTGCTTTCAATCAGCACTCAGCTCCAGCAGCAGCTAAGGCTGGTTTCACACATCCGTGCCTCTGGCATGTGCGCGGTCCGTGCGGAAACATGCCGGAGGCACGGACATATGAGGATACATGTTCCCCTATGGGCAAATTCACACTTCCATGTTTCCGCACGGACCGTGTCTCCACACGGCGTGCTCCACATGGCGACAAGTGACAAGTCCGTTTTTTTGCAGACACACGGACCGCTTTCGCAGTGAAACGTCCATGCACACAGATGTCATCCGTGTGACATCCGTGTGCACCAATCATGGACGAAAGTGACAACCTTAAAAATAAAGAATTTATACTCTCCTTGCTCCAGCGCTAACAGCTCCTCTCTCTTCCGATGCCGCTCATTAGGCTCATGAATATTCACTTCACTGAGCCTGACAGCGGACCGGAAGTGAGAGGAGCAGTGCCGCTGGAGTGAGGTGAGTATGCGGTGACAGGCTGTCCGTGTGCTATCCGTGGATGCACGGATAGCACACTGACAGCACCCATCGTGTCACACGTCCGTGACACATGAGTCTATGCCCCGCGCCCAAACGGCCTTGTTCCAGACGTCCGTGGTGACACGGATGTGTGAAACCGGCCTTACCCTGTGTGTCCAGCTACCGAGCAGAAGATACAATCTCCCATATGCTGTGTCCCGGTTAGGGGACACATCGAGGTCGCATCACCACAAGGTATAAAAAGCACTTTTATAAACTTTATAAATACACAATTTATACACAAAGGGATGGCTAGAATACAATACTGATGGTGCAGGGACAGGTATTAATAGGCTGGGGGGTGATTTTTAGGGGTCAGGTTCCCTTTAAGGCTTTCCTTTGATGTTTTATTGTCGCTTGTTTGTCTATCTCCTCATGTTGTCTTATCATAGTAGTAAGACTAGCGTCTTGCTGCCCTATGCACTAGTCAGGGGAAACCCAGCGTCAGGTACATGTTTGCGTGACTAGCCCACTCCAGGGCTGGGGAAGACTCGGGAACCGGGCAGCAATTGTTCTTCTTCACTTCTCGGTTCTTTTCACTGGGACAGACAGAGGCCGAGACCCGGCCCCGTGACCCTGGTGGTGTCATTTTAATAAGTGTGGTAGATGACGGGGGATGACTAGGGAAAGGGCTATTCGTGATGCCACCTGCGGTATGCGGCATGGGAGTCCGCCGCTGCTTCAGAACCTCTGGGGACGGTGACCAGCAGCTTGGATGGTTCCACTCCCCGCAGGTGGAGCGCAGTCCTTAGGGCAGTAGGATGGAGGAGTCAGTTCGTACCTTGGCAGATGTTCACTGGGTCATCAGTACCCTGATGTCTCATGAGGCCTCTGCGGTGTTTCTATCTCTGGTGGTCTCTCTCAGCGCTATAAGGGGTAGTTCTCATCTGAGGCGAGCGCGACACCGCTCTGCCCCCCAGGCTCTCAGCACAGAGCTCAGGTATCGACAGCCACAAGTGCTTATTTGCACCCCCGTCCTGGGGCGGGCACTTCTTTCTAGTTCAGCCGCCTTCTCCAAGTTGTGTCGGATGTTCGGCCACAACTCCCGTTAGAAGCCTGGGGCTTTCGGGTTAACGGTTCGGGCATGAAGCATCTGCGCCAGATACGGGTGTACTGGGATCTATGTCTCGTTCCATACCCAAGGGCTCCCTTCTTTCTCTACACCTCTTGGTATTTTCCTTCCAGGGCGAGTGTGGTCATGCTCCATCCAACGGAAGTTGGCACCACACTACCCCTAGACTCCCGACTTCCACTTCGCTCCTTTCTCAATGGTCTCTCCTCTCCAACTCCTTTGACTACATTTCACTGTCCCCCTTTTGGAGCCTGGGTCCACCCACAGTCCCAGGGACCTACGGGTTGTGTGTTTGTTTGTGTGTGTGTTTTGGCTCAACTGCACCATCCCAGCACCTGGAGAGCAGAGGCACAATGCTCCCTAATTGCAGGAATGCAGTACCTCTGGTGGCAGCCTAACCGGTGCGGGCCACATGCGCATGGGTAAAGGACCTGTCTAGGGTTAATAAAGACCTCAGGGTTTAGACTCAGGTAACTGTTAAGGGGTGACTCATTTTCGATTTCCTTATTGCCAGGGTCTCCCTGTTACCATTTCCTTGGTGTTCCCCTTTTGTTGCAGCTCACACCAAGCATTTCCTCCCTGCGGCATGACACAAATATATGAATGGATGGAACAGAAATCTTTCTAAACATCTTTTTAACCTTAAGACTGTAATGATTACAAGGAAGCATCCACTACATCTAGACGCAAAGTTTAATCACAATCACAGATGGTAATTCTTTACTGTAAGAGCAGTGAGAGTATGGAACTCTGTGGCACAACATGTTGTAATGGTCAATTCACTAAAAACAATTCAAGGAGAGCATTGATGCCTTTCTTGAAAAATATAATATTACAAGTTACGGTTACTAAATTCTGATAATGGGATGTTGGTCCAAGGAATTAGTCTGATTTCTGTATATGGAATTGTGAAAGTACAGGGAGGGCCATTTACATGGATGCACCTAAATAAAATGGGAATAGTTGGTGATATCAACTTCCTGTTTGTGACACATTAGTATATGGGAGGGGTAAAAACTCCTCCAGATGGGTGGTGCCCATGGTGGCAATTTTGAAGTCAGCCATTTTGAATTTAACTTCATTTTTTCAGTGGGAATTTCGTAAGAAAAACAATGGTGTGCTTGGTTTTAACTTAACTTTATTCTTTCATGAGTTATTTACAAGTTTATGACCACTTATAAAATGTGCTCAATGTGCTACCAATTGTGCTGGATTGTCAATGCAACCCCCTTCTCCATTTTTTGACACGCTGATAGCAACACCGCAGAAGAAATGCTAGCACAGGCTTCCAGTATCCATTGTTTCAGATGCTGCAAATCTCGTATCTTTACAGCATAGACAATTGCCTTCAGATGACCCGAAAGATAAAAGCTTAAGGGGGTCAGATCGGGAGACCTTGGTGGCCATTCAACTGGCCCACGACGACCAACCCACTTTCCAGGAAATTGTTCATGTAGGAATGCTCGGACCTGACACCCATAATGTGGTGGTGCACCATCTTGTTGGAAAAACTCAGGGAACGTGCCATCTTCAGTCCATAAAGATGGAAACACATCATCATGTAGCTATTTCAGATATCCAGTGGCATTGATGTTTTCATTGATGAAGAATGGCCCCACTGTCTTTGTATCCCATATACCATACCATCAATTTTTATGTTCCAACATTCTTGGAAGAATCTATCAACTGTGGGTTAGTGTCAGACCAATTGCGGTGTTTTGTTTGTTAACTTCACCATTCACAAAAAAGTTTGCCTCATCACTCATCTGAAGGCAACTGTCTATGCTGTGAAGCAGGCCCGGCGCCAGCACCCGCAAATACCCAGGCAGGTGCCGGGGCCCTGAAGAAGTGAGAGGGCCCACAGCTCTCTGTGAGCAGAAGCAGTGAGGAGACCTGGTCACAGACAGCTGCCCTCTCTCCCTCTCCCCTACTATGCACTGATCTATGTGATCGGTACACAGCAGGAGAGAAAGCCCCGGGAGCTGAAATGAGGCTGAAGGACCTGCCAGTTCAGTCATGTGACTGATCACATGACTGAAATTAAGGTCCTAGAAGAACCTGCATCAGCTCAATTTCTGCAGCCTCCGTGCAGCTCCCAGTGGCACCTCTCTCCCGCTGGGCACCGATCAAGGAAAATCTGGATGAGGTAATATATGTGTGTGTGTATCTGTATGTGTGCATGTATCTGTATGTGTATGTATGTTGTCTGTATGTGTCTGTGTGTGTATGTTTGTATGTGTGTCTGTGTGTATATCTGTATGTGTGTCTGTATGTCTGTATATCTGTATGTGTGTATCTGTGTGTATATCTGTATATGTGTCTGTATAACTATATGTGTCTGTATATGTGTATGTGTGTAAATCTGTAATTGTCCCTGTGTGTATATCTGTATATGTGTCTGTATATCTGTATGTGTGTGCGTGTATCTGAATGTTTGTGTCTGTATATGTGTCTGTATATTTGTATGTGTGTATATGTATGTGAGTATATCTGTATGTGTGTGTATATCTGTATCTGTGTATATATCTGAATGTGTGTGTATATATCTGTATGTGTGTGTATATCTTTATGTGTGTCCGTATATCCGTATGTGTGTGTGTATCTGTATGTGTGTGTCTGTGTGTATATCTGTATGTGTGTCTGTATATCTGTATGTGTGTGTATATCTGAATGTGTGTATATCTGAATGTGTGCCTGTGTGTATATCTGTATATGTGTGTGTCTATCTGTATGTGTGTATATCTGTGTGTGTATGTCTATGTGTATATCTGTATGTGTATCTGAATGTGCATGTATTGTGCATGTAACAGAGCTGTGTGTGTTTGTATGTGCATGTATTGTACATTTAGCAGAGCTGTGTGTGTAGCTGTATGTGCATGTAACAGAGCTGTGTGTGTGTGTTTGTATGTGCATGGGGCAGAGCTGTGTGTGTTTGTATGTGCATATATTGTGCATGCAGCAGAGCTGTGTATCTGTATGTGCATGTAACAGAGTTGTGTGTGTTTGTATGTGCATGTATTGTACACATGAGCAGAGCTGTATGTTTATGTGTGCATGAAACAGAGCTTTGTGTGTTTGTATGTGCATGTATTGTACATGTAGCAGAGCTGGGTATGTAGTGTTCATGTAGCAGAGCTTTGTGTGTCTGTATGTGCATGTATGGGGCATGTAGCAGTGCTGTGTGTGAGTGTTAAAGGGGCCCACTGAGACTCTTTCACCCAGGGCCTACAAAAATCTAGAGCCAGACCTGCTGTGAAGATATGAGATGTGCAGCATCTGAAACAAAGGATATTGAAAGCCTATGCTGGCATTTCTTCTGCGGTGTTGCTATCAGTGTGACAAGAGGGTTGCATTGACAATCCAACACAATGGGCAGCACTTTGAACACATTTTATAAGTGGTCATAAATATGTACATAACTCATGAAAGAATAAAGTTACGTTAAAACCAAGCACACCATTGTTTTTCTTATGAAATTCTCAATAAGTTTGATGTGTCACATGACCCCCATCTCATTGAAAAAAATAAAGTCCAAAATATCCAACTGCACAATAGCTGCCATGGTCACCACCCATCTGGAAAAGTTTTCCCCCTCCCATATACTAATGTGCCACAAACAGGAAGTTGATACCACCAACCTTTCCCATGTTATTTAGGTGCATCCATATAAATGGCCCACCCTGTAGATACATCCCTGCCATAGTTTGAGTTGCTTGCAGTTATTTCCTTTCAAAGTGAAATAAAGTAAAAAGTAAAGTGTTTGAAACCAGCCTTTATCTACTTATTCATGGGGCTTTGTTATTTGAAAGTCATCATCCATCGTGAGCACCTGGACGTAAATGTATTTGGGTGTTTTTTTCCTTTTATCATTATGGTAATATATAAAAACATGGGCATCATCATAGTCTGAGTTCACATCAATAAATTTGTTGGAACTTTATGTCACAGATTGTGTCAGTGTGGTAGATAAAATTGCTAAATGCAACTTTTTTTTTACTAATTGACGGTGATTTTTGGGAACTTGATGGTTCTAATTATAAGTCAAATGGGTTTATCGGATATCAGTCAATGCAGCTTGGTGTCTACTACACATAGACACCTGGTACCAGAGCTTTAGATGGGAATGTCAGAAACTATTTGTGAGTTTATGGCCTATTTCACATCTAATGCGCCTGTGCGCTTGACTACCCTGCCTGCCCTGCGCCAGCGCAATTGCAAGCACAGGTGCATTTAGGGGCAGTTGCAGCCTAGCGCACAGGCGCATAGATTGCGACCTTCTACGCTGCCCTGCGCTTTCCTCCCCATTACCTTTTATAGGCAGCACGCGCTCCGAAACCCCGAAAGGGCGACTGTAAATCTCCCGCCGTCACCACGCATGCACTTGTTGAAGCGCACCCGTAAAGTCACAATATGCATTTCCAGGTGCACTTCAAGAAGCGCATGCACGGTGACGGCGGGAGATTTCACTTGCGCTTCCGGGGTGAGCGCACGCTGCCTGTACAAGGTAATGGAGAGGAAAGCGCAGGGCAGCGCAGAAGGTCGCAATCTATGCGCCTGTGCGCTAGGCTGCAGCTGCCTGTAACTGCACCTACACCAGCATTTGCGCTGGCGCAGGGCAGGCAGAGCAGCCTAACGCATTGAGGGCATTGATGTGAAAAGGGCCTTTGATTTTTGCATAAACAAAACCTTTATTGTGTGACTTTTTTACATCAACGCCAAAGTGCGGCTTTTTTAATTTATTTTGAAATGGATTTGTGTAGAATGAGTAATAAAAACAGAGAACAGAACATATTTATGAAAACTGATGAATAGTAAAAGTGGTAATTGCTCACAGTAATCAATTAGATAAACACGGAACATCTTTTTATAGTCCTTTTAAAAGACTAAAACTGAGGTTCTTTTCATTAGCTTTGAATAAGCTAGCATCAATATTGCTAAGACTCTTGACAATATAGGGCAGTATTTAAACGCTCTACATAAAATCACAAATAGCAGAAGAATAAAAAGTTAACAGCCTTCATGGAAAGTAGTGAATGTTCTTATAAAAGCAATGGGCCCATTTTTGTTTCAAGAATGTTTTAACAATCTAAAATAAAAGAGAAGTGTTTAATTTACAACGTACATTATAAAGGGGTTAACCGGGACTATATTTTTTTTCTGTGGGGTGTAAGATGGCAACCGTCTATATTGAAAATGGCCGTATGTATCATAGAGGTGGTTGCACTCTGGGATGTAAACCTGGAATATCTACTCTGGGACATGTAGTTCCATGAGTTTTGGGTAAAACAGGGCCAGGTTAACAGATAGCTGGAGAAATGTGTGGGTCTGGATATCCACATACCTCTATCCATGGGTATGTCTCCCATGTTATAATAGTGTTTGTTTAGCACATGGTCAGTCAGTCTGTGAGAGGCATTATGTGTACTAACCAGAGTCAGTGTGAGTGGAGTCAGAGGTTGTTCTATTGGAATATGTCTGTGGAGGAGTTATATCCGAACCTGTGGAGGTGTACCCATGAATGAGATAGACTCTAATAATGTGTTATAGTTATGTTCCTTTAAAGTGTAAATGTCATTTCATTGAAAAAAAACAAAAAACCCAATACTGCACTGGTTGTTAATGATGGGTCACATAGCAGCTAAGACAGTGATTTGTTTTTGTGCCATATGACTGAGTTTCACACATTTTTCTGTGCTCTTTAAAAAGCAGCATTTTCTGTCTGTTTGGGAGTGGCTATCAGCTGATAGCAGTGTTTGTGATAGCAGCATGGTAGTGAGCTGTGTGGGGAGCCAGTAGACAAGGGGTTAACAGATTGCTGTGTGGAGACAGAAGACAGAACAGAGAAGCTTATAAAGAGTTTACATCCTGACATTGCTCAGTTCTGTGCTGTAATGTGATAGCTTGTCTCCTCGTGAACTGCAGGGCACACAGTGTAGGCCATGCCCCCTCTCCATTATCTCCTCACATGTCCGTATTCACTGTGAAGACGGCACTGGCACAGAATCTGCTACAGTGCACTGAGGACATCTTGTGGAAGGATTATGAATGGTGACCAGTCAGCATTTTCTAATGAACCATAATATAAAGTTTATTAACCCTTTCACCACCCAGCCTACTTTGACCTTATTGAACTGGCCATTTTTTGCAATTCTGACCAGTGTGTTTATGAGGTAATAACTCTGGAACGCTTCAACGGATCCTAGCGATTCTGAGATTGATTTTTCGTGACATATTGGGCTTCATGTTAGTGGTAAATTTAGGTCGATAATTTTTGCGTTTATTTTTGAAAAAATTGGAAATTTTACGAAAATTTTGCAACTTTCAAATTTTCAATTTTTATTTTGTTAAAACAGAGAGTTATGTGACACAAAATAGTTAATAAATAACATTTCCCACATGTCTACTTTACATCAGCACAATTTTGGAAACAAATTTCTTTTGTTGTTAGGAAGTTAGAAGGGTTCAAAGTTCATCAGCAATTTTTCATTTTTCCAGCAGAATTTACAAAACCATTTGTTTAGTGATCACATCCCTTTGAAGTCCCTTTGAGGGGCGTACATGACAGAAAACACCCAAAAGTGACACCATTCCAAAAACTGCACCCCTCAAGCTACATTCAATAAAATGATTAACCCTTCAAGTACTTCACAGGAACTATAGCAACGTGAAAGGAAAAAAAATGAACATTTTAATTTTTCCAACAAAAATTTTATTTTAGCCTCAATTATTGCATTTTCACAAAGGTAAAAGCACAAAAAGGACCCTAAAATGTGTTATGCAATTTCTGCTGAATACGCCGATACCTCATATGTGGTTGAAAACCACTGTTTGGACGCACGGCAGGACTCAGAAGGGAAGGAGCGCCATTTGACTTTTTGAATGGAAAATTAGCTCCAACTGTTAGCGGACACCATATCGCATATGGAGAGCCCCTGTGTGCCTAAACATTGGAGCTCCCCCTACAAGTGACCCCATTTTGGAAGCTAGACCCCCCAAGAAACTTATCTAGATGCATAGTGAGCACTTTGAACCCCCAGGTGCTTCACAAATTGATCCGTAAAAATGAAAAAGTACTTTGTTTCCACAAAAATGTTCTTTTAGCCTTATTTTTTCATTTTTACATGGGCAACAGGATAAAATGGATCCTAAAATTTGTTGAGCAATTTCTCCAGAGTACACTGCTACCTTACATGTGGTCATCAACCCCTGTTTGGGCACACGGCAGGACTCAGAAGGGAAGGAGGGCCATTTGACTTTTTGAATGGAAAATTAGCTCCAATTGTTAGCGGACACCATAACGCATATGGAGAGCCCCTGTGTGCCTAAACATTGGAGCTCCCCCACAAGTGACCCCATTTTGGAAACTAGACCCCCACGGAACTTATCTAGATGCACAGTGAGCACATTGAACCCCCAGGTGCTTCACAAATTGATCCGTAAAAATTAAAAAGTACTTTTTTTCCACAAAAATGTTCTTTTAGCCTTATTTTTTTCATTTTTACATGGGCAACAGGATAAAAAGGATCCTAAAATTTGTTGAGAAATTTCTCCAGAGTACACTGTTACCTTACATGTGGTCATCAACCACTGTTTGGGCACACGGCAGGACTCAGAAGGGAAGGAGCGCCATTTGACTTTTTGAATGGAAAATTAGCTCCAATCGTTAGCGGACACATTATCGCATATGGAGAGCCCCTGTGTGCCTAAACATTAGAGCTCCCCCACAAGTAACATAGTAACATAGTTTTCAAAGTTGAAGGAAGACTTTTAGTCCATCTAGTTCAACCCATAGCCTAACATGCTGATCCAGAGGAAGGCAAAAAAAAACCCATGTGGCAACACTAGCTCCACATTGGGGGAAAAAATTCCTTCCTGACTCCAGATATGGCAATCAGACTAATTCCCTGGATCAACGCCCTATCAAAGGATCTAGTATATATAACTAGTAATATTATAGTTTTCAAGAAAGGCATCCAGGCCCTTCTTAAATGTTAGTAGTGAGTCACTCATTACAACATCATGTGGCAGAGAGTTCCACAGTCTCACTGCTCTTACAGTAAAGAATCCACGTCTGTGATTATGATTAAACCTTCTTTCCTCCAGACATAGAGGATGCCCCCTTGTCCCCATCTCAGGCCTAAGAGTAAAGAGATCATTAGAAAGTTCTCTGTACTGTCCCCTCATATATTTATATATTATTATAAGATCACCCCTAAGCCTTCGTTTTTCCAAGCTAAATAACCCCAAGTTTAATAACCTGTCTTGGTATTGCAGACCCCTCAGTCCTCTAATAAGCTTGGTTGCTCTTCTCTGGACCCGCTCTAGTTCAGCTATGTCTTTCTTATACACCGGAGACCAGAATTGTACACAGTATTCTAAGTGTCGTCGCACTAGTGACTTGTATAGAGGTAAAATTATGTTCTCCTCATGAGCATCTATGCCTCTTTTAATGCATCCCATTATTTTATTTGCCTTTGCAGCAGCTGCCTGACACTGGCCACTAAATGTGAGTTTGTCATCTACCCATACACCCAGGTCTCTTTCAGTGATAGTTTTGCCCAGTGTTTTACAATTAAACACATAATTATACCTTTTGTTTCCTCTGCCCAAGTGCATGACCTTACATTTATCCCCATTAAAGCTCATTTGCCATTTATCAGCCCAAGCTTCTAGTTTACATAAATCCTCCTGTAATATAAAATTGTCCTCCTCTGTACTAATTACCCTGCAGAGTTTAGTGTCATCTGCAAATATTGAGATCCTACTCTGTATGCCCCCTACAAGGTCATTAATAAATATATTAAAAAGAAGCGGGCCCAACACTGACCCCTGTGGTACCCCACTGTTAACTGTGAGTGTTCCATTAATAACCACCCTTTGTTTCCTATCACTAAGCCAGTTCTTAACCCACTTACACATATTTTCCCCTATCCCCATTGCTCTCATTTTATGTATCAACCTTTTGTGTGGCACCGTATCAAAAGCTTTTGGAAAAGTCCATATACACCACATCCACTGCATTTCTTTGGTCCAGTCCAGAACTTACTTCTTCATAGAAGCTTATCAGATTAGTTTGACAGGAACGGTCCCTCGTAAAACCATGTTGATATTGGGTCATGAGGTTATTTCTTTTCAGATACTCCAGTATAGCATCTCTTAGAAAACCCTCTAGGATTTTACCCACAGTTGAGGTTAAGCTTACTGGCCTATAATTTCCAAGTTCAGTTTTTGTTCCCTTTTTGAATATTGGCACCACATTTGCTATACGCCAGTCCTGTGGTACAGACCCTGTTATTATGGAATCTTCAAAGATTAAAAATAATGGTCTATCTATGACAGTATTAATTCCTGCAGCACTCTGGGGTGTATCCCATCCGGGCCCGGGGATTTGTAAATTTTAGTGATTTTTAGACGATGCCTAACTTCCTGCTGGGTTAAGCTGGTGACATTTAATTGACAGTTTTTGTTATCACTGATCATATTGTCTGTCATGGGATATTCTTGTGTAAATACTGTTGAAAAAAAGTCATTTAGCATATTGGCTTTTTCCTCATCCTCATCCACCATTTCACCCAGATTATTGTTAAAGGGGCCAACACCATCATTTTTTAGTTTCTTACTATTTATGTAGTTAAAAAATAATTTGGGATTATTTTTACTTTCTCTGGCAATGAGTCTCTCTGTCTCAATCTTTGCTGCCTTGATTTGCTTTTTACAGATGTTATTTAATTTTCTGTATTTATTTAATGCCTCATCACTACCTACTTGCTTTAATTCCCTAAATGCTGTCTTTTTGTCATTTATTGCACCCCTTACAGCCTTATTTAGCCATAGTGGTTTCCTCCTATTTCTAGCATGCTTATTCCCATAGGGTATATATTGAGCACAGGCCCTATTCAGGATGCTAATAAACGTTTCCCACTTGCTTTGTGTACTTTTATGTCTCAGGATATCGTCCCAGTTTATTGCACTAAGATCATCTCTCAACCGTTGAAAATTTGCCTTCTTGAAGTTTAGTGTCCTTGTAGCCCCTCTACTACACATCTTAGTAAAGAATACTTGAAAACTTATTATTTTATGATCACTATTACCCAAGTGATCTCCAACCCGTATATTTGATATGCGGTCTGGCCTGTTGGTTAATATTAGGTCCAGCATTGCCCCCCTTCTTGTTGGGTCCTGAACCAGTTGTGAAAGGTAATTGTCTCTCATAGTTGTCAAAAACCTATTACCCTTGCTAGAACTGCAGATTTCTGTTCCCCAATGTATTTCAGGGTAGTTGAAGTCCCCCATAATAATGACTTCTCCCTGAGTCGCTGCTTCATCTATTTGCTTTATGAGGATATTCTCCTCCACTTCCATTATTGTTGGGGATTTATAACAAACCCCTATCAGTAATTTATTCTTTTTTCCCCCTCCCCTTATCTCCACCCACAGGGACTCTACATTTCCATTAGATTCACCTATATTATCACGCAGGATGGGTTTTAAGGATGATTTTACGTATAAACATACACCTCCTCCTCGCTTATTTGTACGGTCATTTCTGAACAGACTATAGCCCTGTAAATTAATAGCCCAGTCATGGCTCTCATCCAGCCATGTCTCCGATATCCCCACCATATCATAATTATTTTTCCAACAAAATCAATTCTAATTCCTCCATTTTGTTGGTGAGGCTTCTGGCATTAGTGTACATGTACTTTATGCATCTCTCTTTACCTCTATTCCTTCCTACTATATTGACTGTTCTAACCCCCCCCCCCCATGCCACCCCCAATTTTATTACTTGTGCCCAGGTTACTATTTACACTATCTTCCCCTCCTGTACAATGAATACCCTCCCCCTCAATCCCTAGTTTAAACACTCCTCCAACCTTCTAGCCATTTTCTCCCCCAGCACAGCTGCACCCTCCCCATTGAGGTGCAGCCCGTCCCTAGCATAGAACCTGTAGCCAACAGAGAAGTCGGCCCAGTTCTCCAGGAACCCAAACCCCTCCTTCCTACACCAATTCCTGTGCCACTTATTTATCTCCCTAATCTCCCGTTGCCTCTCTGGTGTGGCGCGTGGTACAGGCAGTATTTCAGAGAATACTACCTTGGAGGTCCTTGCCTTAAGCTTGCAGCCTAATTCCCTGAAATCATCTTTAAGGACCTTCCACCTACCTCTAACTTTGTAATTTGGGCCAATATGCACCATGACCGCTGGGTCCTCACCAGCCCCTCCCAGTAATCTGTCAACCCGATCAACGATGTGCCGGACTCGAGCGCCAGGTAGGCAGCACACTGTTCGACGATCCCTGTCTTTGTGACAGATTGCCCTATCTGTTCCCCTAATAATTGAGTCCCCCACTACCAGCACCTCTCTGGCCTGCCCTTCTCTCCTGTTTTCCCCCTTACTGGAGCAGACACTCATCTGACTTTCAGAGGTCATGCCATGCTGCAGCAGTGCTATCCCTGAACTCGCACCCCCCTCATCTGCCAACTTAGCAGATTTATTGGGGTGTGCCAGATCAGGGCTGGCCTCCCTGGCACTCTTCCCTCTACCCCGCCTTCTAACTATCACCCAGCTGGCTACCTCACTGTCCTGCAGCTCCATGCTACCATCCTCCCCCACATCTATGACCAGCTGTTCAGTGAGCAGCAGACTCCTTTCCATATTGTCTATGGATCTCAGCGTTGTCAGTTGTTCATTTAGATCCAGTATCTGGGCTTCCAAATGTACAACATACTCACATCTCACACAGCAGTATGCACCCTCGACCGGCTGTTCAAGGAATGCGTACATGTGGCAAGATGTACACTGGATGGCATTGCCAATCATGGAGCTCATTTCCTAATGGGGATTGCACCAGACAGAAATGATAAGTAAAAAGAAATGCTAAGTATTAATAAAATACAACCAGCAATTCAGTCATTCCTCCCTTCCAAACTCCCTGAATCCAAAGTCACTGAATCACAAGTCACACACTTACTTCCGTCCGCACTTACGCTCCCAGTCACAGGAAGCTCGCTGTCACACTCGCTAACAACTAAGATTTAAATACATTTTTTTTTTCTCTTATCAGAAAGTCAGCCTACAGCTCAGTGTACTTCCAAAGGGACCCCATTTTGGAAACTAGATCCCCCAAGGAACTTATCTAAATGCATAGCGAGCACTTTGAATAACCAGGTGCTTCACAAATTGATCCGTAAAAATGAAAAACAAAATTTTTATGCAAAAATGTTCTTTTAGCCTCATTTTTTTTTTTTGTTTACATGGGCAACAGGATAAAAAGGATCCTAAAATTTGTTGAGCAATTTCTCCTGATTGGACAAAGACCTCGTATGTGGCGGAAAACCACTGTTTGGGCACACTGCAGGGCTCGGAAGGGAGAAAATGACATTATGGAACACAGATTTTGACGACATGGTCTGTGGGTGTAATGTCCTGTTTGGATAGCCCCTGATGTGCCTAAACAGCGGAAACCCCTACAAGTGACAACATTTTGAATTCACTGCCATGGGGAGCCGTGGTGACTTAGCGAGTGACACCGCCTGTCCCCTGTGGCAGCCTCTGACTGCCGCTAGTGACGTCACTCACCGAGTCCTTGCGGTCAATTTGATTGTAGACTCTGCAGGGAGAGGACGCTTGTTCTCTCCCTGCAGACTCAGGATAAAATATCGTGGAGGGTTAAGTGTGAGTAATAAAGATAGAGTTGAGATATGTTTGATTTTTCTTCTAATAAAATTATTTTTCTCTGAGTGTTGTGTATTATTTACTATTAACTAGAGATTCCTAATGGCAGGGTCTAACATCAGCCCGGCATTATGTATCTCTGACTTTTAGTGCCAGCTGCCAATAAAAAAGCTGGAATTAACCCCTTTATTACCCAGGGCAACTGGGAGAGTCTGTGTACAGCACCAGGATATGGCACCTCTAATGAATGTACCATTTTCTGGGGTGATTGAGGGCTGCAATTCGCAGCATGTGGAGCCCAGAATGTTTGGGTCTGTCAACACTGAGAATTCCAGCCCTCAGCTGCCAAGTTGTACCTGGCTGGCAACCAAAAATATGGCAAAGCTGCTGTCATGCATGGACTAAGGGGATGTCCAGCAACTGGGCGTGACAGTGGTGCACGGACCAACAATGTCCCGTGTGCAACAACGAAAAACAACAGACAAGGAAACACCAAAGGGATAAATACAATGGAAGGCCCTGCTCATAGGGAACTGGGGAGAGGTGACCACCTACACTCACCTCCGGCTGTGCCCTGATCTCCCTACCATTCCTACACGAGTTCTTTAACCTCGGCGCCGAGCAGGAAACTTAAGCCCTCTGCTGGCGCTGATGTTAACCCTCACTAGGGAATGCCAGCGGGAGCACTAATCCCATCCACTACCATAAAGAGACATGAGGGAAGGGGAATACAGACAAAGGACAACAGGACAGCTACTTCACGTCTGCTGACGCTTCACCAGCCAGACGGCTTGACAGGAAGGGGTTCTCCTCAGAGCTCATTACACCTCAGGAGCTTGGCCAGGAATGAAGTTCAATTCAGACATGAGACTTAGGTCCAAAGCAGTCACAAGTCTCCTAAGAAAGGGAGACCATCGGGGCCTCCGGACTCTCGAGAGCAGATTAGTCAGGCCAACAACCACGGAAAGAACGCCACAAACTTCCAGCGGTCACTTTCATAACCCCTTGTCCCTCAACGACGCCACCTACGCAGCGAGGTAAAGGTGCGGTAAACATAGGCACAGAAGACACAACACGTCTCCGGAGCCATGACCGGTGAAACATGGTACGGGTACCGAGTTCTGAGGGCAGCTCCAACCAGACAGCAGAAGGGTCAACAATGTCCGTGTCTGCTCCCCAGCTCACCTCTCCCTGGTCAACATCCTCTGACCCTCTGCCGACCGGGCATCCAGCGTCCAGGCGTACTGTGTCTCGGAGCCGTCACCGGGTTCCCTTCCTGTCAGCTGACCTCCGGGCTCACACATGAGCACATTACAATGGTCGTATTCATGTGATCAATCAGCGGTGCACTAGGTGCACTCCTCCCCTGTGACTCTAGGGGCTGGCAAGGTCCAACCTGACACTCCCTTTGACCAATAGCTGCTCTTCCTCTGGTATATCAGGCCACATCCACTGATGGGAGGTGCCTGATTATTAAGTCAGTTTGCTTCTGCCTTGCTGACTGTTGCTGACTGTTGGTCAGGCCTTCCTTGTACTCTCTTCCGTTAGAGCCATTCCTGTTCTTCCAGCCTTGTACTCTGTTTCCTGGGACCCTTGCTGTGTTCTTCCCCGGTAGCACCATTCCTGCTCTCTTAGCTTTGTACCCTGTTATCCCGGAATCCTTAGCTGTGCCGTAGCATAGGCTAACCTTACGAGCCGCCCCCCTGGTACTAGCAGCTGTGGTATTTAGACCCCCAGGGCTTGCCCCTGACAATCCCTGTATAGGAGTTGGTTAAAATAAGACCAGCTCACCCAGGGGAGTTCGGTACCATGGCCCAGTGGGTCCACTCTAGGGCGCCTTCCCCCGGAAGTGTGACAGAATAATCAGGCCATGGACCCCGCTGGTACCTCGTTTTCAGCACAAAAGGAGCTGGCTTATCTTTGGGAGAGTCGGAGCCATATAGCGGCTTGTCTTCGTTCCATGAATACCCGGTTACCCTCCCTGCATCCACCACTCAGCCTGCGAATCTACAGCAGGAGGTGTCAGCACAATGAGACATGCAGTCTTGCAGTCTGTCATACATATCCTTCATGGACGATCATCTGGACTCCGTGTAATCTGCATCAACGACCTTGGCCCAGGCTGTATCCTGTGACCGGTCCCCAGGTGGCGTCCCGAACCCTCCGCCTCACCTCGGGAGACTACCTAGATGCAGCGGAGACCCCGGGATGTGCCATGGCGTCCTCAACCAGTGTCGCTTACACTTTGAACTACTGCCACAGAAGTACCCCACCGATCGGGCCAAAGTGGCTTTCGTGGTGTCCCACGTGGAGGGCGAGGCTCTGGCATAGGTTAACCCTCTATGGGAGCGTGATGACCCCGCGGTCTCCCACTTGTCGACCTTTCTGGAGACATTCCGGAGGGTCTTCATTGATTCCGGTTGGGTCACGTCTGCTATGGAGTCACTCTTCAGCCTCCGTCAAGGGACACTCACCATTGGGCAATACGCCATTTGTTTCCCTAATCCTCTCCTCCGAGGTGACATGGAATAACGAGGTGCTGACCGGAGCTTTTTGGCGTGACCTGTCCGGCAGGATAAAGGACGAACTCGCGGATCGGGATATCCCAGACGAGCTGGAGGACTTGATCTCACTAGCCACCCGCATCAACTTGTGTTTCCAAGAGTGCTCCCGTGAAACTGCAAGGGAGAAGAGATCCGTTCAGTGCCGGTATTGTCCTGAAAGACCAGGAGAAGTCCTCCACCTAGGTCGCGTAAGAGAGACCGTCCTATGCGAGAGTGATGCCTCTACAACCCCTCAGAGATGCTTTTCTGAGTTAGCCTACGTGGATTCTGGGGCTACAGGAAATTTCATTCAGCAAGAGGCGGTGACTCGACTTGGAATCTCTGTAATACCTCTCGTGACGCCTTGCGTGATTGCATCGGTGGATGGCAGACCGCTGCAGGAGATTGTCATCAAAGTGACAGAGGAGGTGGAGGTGTAGATCGGGGCTCTACACCATGAAAAGATCGCCTTCTACGTCATGCTTGATCTCTCCCATGTCCTGCTCCTCAGCCTTCCCTGGCTTCGGGTTCATGAACATGTCCTGGACGGGCGCTCAGGGGACGTGCTGCGGTGGGGCCCTCTCTGCCATGAGAGATGCCTGAAGTCTGTTCTGCCACCCGGTTCCCTGCAACCGGCTTCTGTTCTTCCTGGTCTTCAACAAAACGGAGGGAGAGGTCCTCCTGCCTTATCTGCCGTATGATTGCCCTATTGATCTGGTTCCTGGTGCTACACCACCCAAGAGTCGAATCTACCCGTTGTCTCCAGCCGAGTCACAAGCCATGTCTGAATACATCACGGACAGCTTGGCTAGGGGCTTCATTCGAAAATCCACATCCTCTGCTGGCGCTGATTTTTTCTTTGTGAAAAAGAAGGAGGGCACTTTTCGACCCTACATAGATTACAGAGGCTTGAATGCCATCACCGTCAAGAACAAATACCACCTGCCGCTGATTCCAGAGCTCTTTGACAGGCTCAAAGGGGCTTGCATCTTCACGAAATTAGACCTCTGAGGAGCATACAACCTGGTTCGCATACATGCTGGAGACGAATGGAAGACGGCTTTCAACACCAGGGACAGCCAGAATGAGTATTTTGTCATGCCGTACGGGTTGTGTAACGCTCCCGCAGTGTTTCAGGAGTTCGTTAAAGACATCTTTCGTGATCTATTGTACACGTGTGTGGTGGTATATTTGGACGATATCCTCATCTTCTCCCCGGATTTGTCCTCTCATAGACGGGACTTGCGGCATGTCCTCCTGCAACTGAGGAGGAATCACAGGGGTAACATTTAACAAGTCATGCAAAGACTCATGAAAAATCAAGGCAATACACTGATTCTTAGGATTTGCAAAATACCACCACCAATTTACTCCTCATTTTTCATCTCTGACCACTCCGATTTAGGCAATGAATAGTAAGGGCACAAATCTGCAGATTTGGACTAAGAAGGCAGAGACTGCCTTTTTTACCCTTAAAACAGGTCTTCTCTTCTGCCACAATTGTTCATAGGCCCAACATTAATAAACAATTCTTCATGGAGGTGGATGCTTTATCTTGTGGGGCTGGGGCGATCCACATGTAAAAGTCTTCTTCCAGTTAAATGATTTCCTGTATTTTTTTTCTCCAAGGCCCTCTCTGCTTCTCAGCGCAACTATTCTATTGGAGATTGAGAATTGTTAGCTATTAAATTGGCCTTAGAGGATTGGCGGTAACTAATTAAGGAGACAATTTATTCAGTTATCATTTATACTGACTGCCCAACTCCTTCCATGCATCCCATCTCAAGCCAGTCGTCATGAGCCGTTATTCCAGGAATCCTTTCTACACTCCTATTCTTGTCTGCTCGGATGATGTCTTTGAAGAGAAGAACATCATGGCTATGAAGAAGATCGAAGGAAAGACCCTTTTTCTGGTGGAAAGGAAGAGATTTGGTCCTGAAAAGAAGTTGCAGGAGAATATTCACAATCCTCTTCTCTTGAAGAAATTCCTTTCAGGCTTGGTGAGTAAGGGACATAAGGATAGGGTACTGTAATGCTGGCATCCCTGCAAAGTCCTATCTCCACTCCTCGACAAAGATGCTGATGTACTCACTGCTGCAGCCAGCCTGCACACTCCCGTTTATTCTGCAGACCCGATACGCCAGGGCCAGTGCCTGTTATCCCCTGGCAATGTCCCTAGGGCACACGCTCCCTGCCTCTTAAAAGTACACTAAGAAAGTGTTCCCCAGCCTATGACTGGAAGGCACTGGTTTCTAAATGCACCTTCCCTGGTAAGGAGGTGCCTGAGCAATTAGATTCGTGGTCAGTCTGATTCTGTCAGTGCTCCAGTCTGCTTTCTGCCCATTGCCTTAGTTCCTGAACACTGCATATTGTGTCTAGAAGGAGAGACTCGATAGGCCTCCACAAGACCATAACTGTTTTATCCAAAGTAGGCACTTTGGAAGAACATAACACTGGTGCATGAACAGACCAGAGAATGTTTCCAATTTCACAAATAGTGGGCCAAGGCAGCAAGGCATCGTGTTGTAATAAGATATAGTTGAGTCGACTATACGAGTCTTGAGGATGACATTAGAAACTATCATCTCTATCAGTAGCAGCCTCGAAGTGTCAAATAGCTGTAATAATGGTTTATTAACACGTTTGGTAATCGCATAAGAAAGGTGGGAACAGCCTTTGGAATTGTCTAGTACTGGATCAAGGGGGTATTCAAGTCTTCACATAGTAATGTAGTCTCTCTAATCAGAGGGAGGGCAATGTCAACTACGTAGCCTGGTATTGATTAGGGGCATGTACATTAATAATTGTCAAAAAAAGTCCGTTCACTGGGCACTGCTAAGTTAGGAGAAGTGCTTATTTTTTCATATGGGTATATGCGAGGTGGGGCATTGCTGGCCGCCTCTGGGTGCTCGCTATATATCACATCAATAATAGCATAAAAAGAAAAAAGATAGCGGCACTCACCGGGCGTGTTTCAAAGGTGCTTTATTTGGGTACCCTCATTCCAGGGTCCCACTCAGGAGGGAGGGGGTGCAGAGACAGCAGAGATGACGGATCTCCGTTTCGGGGCTCCTACCCCTTCCACGGACCTCAATGTCTGGCATATGACGTCACTTCCGCCCTTATATAAGGGCCAGTCAAACGACATCATCGCCGCACCGTGTAATACAAAGTGCTTAATAAGTGACACATGATAAAAACAGGTATTAGTTTACAACAATGACAATGTGTGCGCTAGATCATTATAAAACTATATACATTGAGCATAAATGTGTTTCATTTCAGTTAGCATATATTATGTGCAGGTCAGTGCACTACCTTACTTGGTTTCCTCATACTATCCATGCAGTTACCGTATTACTTCTAAATGATGCTCCTATACCAACATGTCTATAGTAAAAAGTCCTCTTTCACTTGTCTGGGAAAACTGCTTGAATAACAATTGCTAATCCCGCAGTTTATCCCTGGACCTGAATGGAATTCAATGATCTAGCGCACACATTGTCATTGTTGTAAACTAATACCTGTTTTTATCATGTGTCACTTATTAAGCACTTTGTATTACACGGTGCGGCGATGATGTCGTTTGACCGGCCCTTATATAAGGGCGGAAGTGACGTCATATGCCAGACATTGAGGTCCGTGGAAGGGGTAGGAGCCCCGAAACGGAGATCCGTCATCTCTGCTGTCTCTACACCCCCTCCCTCCTGAGTGGGACCCTGGAATGAGGGTACCCAAATAAAGCACCTTTGAAACACGCCCGGTGAGTGCCACTATCTTTTTTCTTTTTATGCTAACATTAATAATTGTAACTACTTGACCATCAATGAATAAAGAAAAGATGATATATCTGGCCTGAACATCCATGGGATGTTTAAAGAGTTCCATAGGTCAGAGGGCTTACAATTAGGTAGAATCCTTTGGACTGCAAGACCTAGGATGAAAACATCTCTTGCCCCCTGAACATGCTTCTCTTGGAAGGAGGCCTGCATGATCAGCAGATGTAGAAGGGGTAGCAAACTTTACCATTCATCCCCAAGGTCCTGGTAAAAATGGGGTTAAAGGGGCCAGTTAGTAAGGATACTTTCATAAGGTCCAGACTGCCTAGGAATACAAAGTTCTCTGGGAAGTGTAACATAGATGACTGTGATCCATTGCATACTGTTAAGAAAAAATAGAAGTCCTAGCAAAAGGGAATCCCTTTGTTTCGCAGAATGTTCAGTAAGGGTTTAAGTACTGAATGTTGTGCCAGAGTGTGACGAGGCAAGTATGGCATGATCTGGATGGGTTTATTGTTGTATTAAAAAGTATAACTTTACCGGGCTGCCTGAAGGATGGATTTTTAAGTTCAAAGAAGTGCATACGGCAGATTATATCTCTGGGATAGGGGTCATCCATATGAGGAAGGCAAAGAGCTTCGTGCTTTCTTTCAGTTTCAGTTGGATCCCCAGGAAAATGGCCAAGAAAGTTGTTGAAGATTGACAGAATGTCAAAAGTCATGTCAACCCTAGTGATTGATTCTTGCAATCACTGGATCTGCAGGTGGTTTCTTCTGTTTCTATTTTATTCTTTAAATCATAGAAGTTTTGCTGGAGAGAGTAAAGTTGTAAAGAATTGCAAAGAATGTCCACGTACAGTGTCTTACAGGGGCTGCAAAACCGAGATATTAGTCCCTTGCATTTAGGATAGCACATCCACCATGGAGGAAAGTGATGAAAGGTCAGGCAATCTGGGACCAGCTTAGGTCTTGATTGGTCTGGAACCAGTGTAGGTCGAGAGAAGATGTGTGTTTGTGTGTGTGTGTGTGGGGGGGGTTCAGCCCAGAAGGAGCATGTGAACCACCTTGATGGGGATGGAGCCAAGAGAGTCCCTAAGTGAGGTAGAGTCCATGTTAAATCTCCCCCTTCTTGCACAGTGCTGTGTCAGGGGACTGAGGGGTAGAGAATATTATGGTGGGTATCTTATTACACTTGGAGCCTCTTCGTGTCTGTGAGGTTCTGACATAGGTGTGACCATAGGAGGGCTAAAGTAGTGGAAAGGTCTCCAGATTATCTGGTGATGAGGAAAGTTTCCATTCAGGCATTCATCCTACCTTCTGCCATGGAATGTACCCATCAGATGTTGCTGTGAGATTATGCTAAAAGGGGGATGATTAAGTCGGGGTACCCAGGCTGTCAAGCGCTGCTACAGCACTGCAGAATGTAGTAGGCAGTGGCAATGGCAAGACACTACTACAGACTCTCCTACCAAGGTGTCTCTGAGAACCTGAGAAAAGATGGGGTCCAGTGGGGATTCCTCATTCATGTCCTTGAGCACCAAAGCATTATGTTCCAATAGCATCTGCGTCAGGAGCAAAGAAGCCAGGCAGTGAGAGTGGATAATAAAAGTGTCTATGTCTCCATGAGGGGATCAGGATTTTGTGGAAGAACTGGAATAAGATTTCTTGATTGTTTTCCCCATAATAGGTTAAGGCTGCCACCATTTTTCTGTAGAAATGCTGAAAGCAGGAGGAAGAACGTCTTCACAGGCTCATGTCTAGCCATGCTCACAAATTTTTAACATTTTTATAGCAAAAAATTCTTATACTTTGAGTTGATTTTTATAGTGCAACGCCACCTAGGTCAACACGTACATCATAATTTTCTTACAAACCTCAGAGCACAGACTACTAGATGTTATATTGAGCTGGTTTATTAGAAGTGGGAAATTGCTTTTTTATAGGGTGTCTTTCATTGCATCATTGTGTGTGTTACCATCTTTTTGGAACTTAATCATACCTTTTGTGTCTTAAGTACGGTAAGTACATTTATAAATGGGAACTCTCACATCCCTTGATACCACCATACAATACAGTTCTGAGCGGAGGAGCATGGTCATGTATAAAGTAAGCACGGTATGAAGTGCAGTAAGTAGTAAAAAACTCAATTTCATCAAAAAATGCAGCAGTGTCAACTGTGTGTTATACTTTTCTGTTTCTGGTCCCTTTTTAGATCACCTCATTCATGCTTTACTGAAAAAGTCTGGCTAATACCTGTGATAAATTAAGTAATTACTTCATCTCTAAACTCCTCGAACACATGGTCCACTACCGTCTGATTCACTATCTCTCTGACAATTCTCTTTTTGACCCTCTACAATCCGGCTTCTGCTCCATACAATCTACTGAAACTGCCCTCACTAAAGTCTCTAACGATCTACTAACAGCTAAATCTAATTGTCACTACTCCCTACTGATCCTCCTGGATCTCTCCGCTGCATTCAATACTGTGGATCACCAGCTCCTTCTCTCTATGCTCTACTCTATTAGGCTCAAGGATACCACTCTCTCCTGGTTCTCCTCCTACCTCTCTGACCGTTCCTTCACTTTATCTTTTGCCAGCTCCTCTTCTCCTCACGGTTGGAATTTCTCAGGGTTCAGTCCAAGGTTCTCTTCCCTTCTCTCTATACACTGCCCCTAATGGACAAACCATCAGTAGATTGGTTTTTCAGTACCATCTCTATGCTGATGACACCCAGTTATACACCTCTTCTCCTGACATCACCCCCACATTACTACAAAATACCAGTGATTGATTGTCCGCTGTCTCTAACATCATGTCTTCTCTCTACCTTAAACTGAATCTGTCAAAAACTGAACTTCTCGTGTTTTTCTCCATCTACTAACCTTCCGCAACCTAATATTGCTATTTATGTATGTGGTTCTATCAATACGCCTCAGCAGCACACCCACTGTCTTGGGGTCATACTTAACCCAGATCTCTCCTTCACTCCCCACATCCGGTCAATTGCTCCTCATGTCACCTACAACTCAACAACATCTCTAGAATTCACCCTTCCCTTACTGTTGACTCTGCTAAAACTCTAATTGTCGCCCTTATTCATTCTCGCTTAGATTACTGTAATTCTCTACTAATCGGTCTCCCTCTTATTAAGCTGTCTCTTCTCCAATCCATTCTGAATGCAACAGCTAGAATCATATTCCTCTCCAAGCGCTTCCTTGATGCCTCTATCCTGTGCCAGTCATTGCACTGCTGCCCATCTGCTACAGAGTACAACATAAAATTATCACTCTCACCCACAAAGCCCTCCACAATTCTACACCACCCTACATCTCCTCTCTCATTTCTATAGCCCTACATGTGCCCCTTGTTCCGCAAGTGACCTAAGACTGACATCATCTACAATCCGAACCTCCCACTCCCTTCTGCAGGACTTCTCACGATCTGCACCAATTCTCTGGAACGGATTAACAAGGACAATTCAATTAGTTCCAAATATCCATAGCTTTAAGTGAGCGTTAAAAACACACCTCTTTAGACTAGCCTACCACCTCACCTCATCTATGTAACTATTCCCATTCTGTCCTTCTCCAAATTTGGCCTCTTGTATCATCTTTCTACACCCCCATGCATTTTACAGCACTTTATCTGTATTTGTACAGATCCTGGCTGGTGAACATGGAGCATTATGTGAATCCCCTATTTTATTATATTGATTGCTGGACCATATATGACAGCATTTGTTACTATTACCTTTTGTGTCTCCCCTATTTCCTCCTAGATTGTATGCTTGTGAGCAGGAACCTCACTATTAATTGGGTCAGCGACGTATTTATTTATTTTTTGTCTCATATGGTCTGTATTGTATTATATTTGTATTGTCTCTTATTATATTGTATTTTATCTTATTATTGTATTGCATTGTATGATATATTATTGTATTGTATTGTGTCGTATACCCTCTGAACTGTAAAGTCCTGGGGAATATGTAGGCGCAATATAAATAAAAATTATTATTAATAATTACCAAGGTTATTATATCAACCATGATTAGATTGCATAGTTTAAGAGAAATTACTAGATATAAGTTTTCAACTGACCAGTTTTAAGACTATTACATAGTAGTTTTTGATGTGCATGTGAAAAATGGGTACCAAAACACAAAAAGAGGTTTGTATTTTTGGAGAAAGATTTTCTAAGGGCTTGGACACACTTCCGTGTAACTCGTTCGAGTGTACTGTGCGGAAAAATCGCATTGCTCCTGGAGCAACGTTAACTAATGTCCGAGAGCACATTCCCGAGTCTCATACGCTTTTTCCGCATCCCATTCTCAGATTGCGAGTCAATCGCAACATATTGCAATTCTATGCGAGTCACGGACGAGACTCACCAATGCAAGTCTATGGGTCGGACAAAAAATACGGATTGCACTCGGACCGCACTCGCACCATCCGAGTCTGATGCAAGTTTTAATTGATACATTACCATTCTGCAGCTCAGACAATTGTACAAAATGTTCCCGTAAATGATTATACAGTAAATAGCTGCTGAAAAAAACGTATTGCACTCGGACAGCACTCGCAAGCCACACTGAGCAAAAGTCAGATGACACTCGTCCAACTCTCGCATCTGTGAATAGGAGCGTTTTTTCACTCGGGTGTGTGTCCATACCCTAACTCTCCATAATGGCCATGCACAATGCTTTGTGTAGGGTCTGTATATGCACTGCTATTCCCATTCTAGCAAATTTGACATGAATCACAGAATCGTTTTGTTGGCTCTTGATGCAAGGTTCTCCATGGCCACATGTTCAGAGCATTTCCAAGAACCATAGCTTTTTTTTATTTTTTCGTTCAGATAAACATGAGAGTATGTCTTTTCCAGTAAAAACATTCCAAGTGTGGAGAAATTAGAAAAAACACAGCTCTACAATTGATTTTTGGGTTTTTGTTTTTCTAGCATGCATGATGTGGTAAAAGTGACCTGGCAATAAAATTCTCCAGATCAGGCTGATTTCAAACTTGTGTTTTTTTCAAATAGGGCAAGATCGGGTATTTCAGCAAAAACCTGATCCTTTCAGCATCCAGTATTTCCCTTTCACTTTAATGGTGTCAGGAGGTAGCACAGATAGTTCGCTGGGACTTTATGTACCAGGAATATTATTTTTATGTTAAGGGGTGGCTTCATAGGATGTTCAGAAGTGATGGGAGGGACTGAGCATCCATATACCTCCCATAATCATGTCTCAAGGATATAATGAGACTCCTGATGGATCACATGATCTCAGACATAAGGAAGGTCCTCTACACTTCCTGTGTGAGCCATTTGTGGTCAGGTGGAGCGCTGGGCACAAAAAAGAGGAGCTGAAGGTTATTATTAATATAACAATACAGAACTTTATTTCTAAACTAGTACTTCACAACACGTTTAGACGGTGGTATGCTGCCTCCATAAGGTGATTACCTTTTGTGTGCCCAGCCTGACCACATTTTTTTGCGTCTTTCCCTTCCCATGTCTGAGGGTTGTGGACGGAGCAGCACAGGCACATTGAGCTGCTGGCTAAAGGACCTTCGGTGACGCGACTTCTGGTTACCTGACTGCTTGGATTCCATGCCCCGAAGACCAGCAGATTACTCCGACCTGAGCGAAAGCTCTCCCCGGGGTTGTGCAAGGGTGCACAACCCGTATAGGTGAGTTCATAACCATTTATCTGCACACACCACTAGACCACCAGGTTTTACTCTATGAGCACCCCATGCTCTCCCTTTCTTTCTGTGTGACCCATATGGCAGACAAGCATGCCTGAGAGTGGAACTGTCTAGATCTCCTGGAAGTCCAGGTAGTAACCGAGGCTCTTGAGGAACTGGATTCACGACAGATGCTGATATGTAGCAAGTGCAGGGACCTAGTGGGTTATCCCAGTTAGTATTTTTCTGGACGGTGAGACTGGCAGGAGCCTGTCTGAATCCAGCTAAGCTGCAAGAGCAGGTAAAACCAGTATAGGACATTGTGTGTGCTGATTGAGTTCAGTAAATGAACAGTGCAGGATATCCATGGTTGAAACGGGCTAGAGGTCATAGGCGTTTCCCTAATATGTTCGGCATACCTGCTGAAGTAAAGACTATGTTATATACACTTTATGTACAATGTTTTCGTGATTATCGGCTATATAACCAAAGGGGCAGTTTAGGACTTAAATAAACCCAATGAGCTTATCTTTTATAAGAAATTGTTGATGTATGCTTGAATTGCACAGTATGCGAGTGTTCCCCAATACGGTCAGTAAGCGCTACCTCATAATATTATATATATATATATATATACACACATACAGGGGTTGTACAAAATAATGGAAACACTTGGAAAAGTCAACAAAAGTTAGTTTAATGTGGTATAGGTCCACCTTTTGCAGCTATTACAGCCTCAATTCTCCAAGGTATGAATTCATACAAGGTGATATTATTGGCCCGGCGGATCTCGACAAAATAGCACCCCAGATCATTACAGAACCTCCGCCATCTTTTACGGTTGGGAGAAGGCAGTCTGGATGGAATGCTTCTTTCGGCTGTCTCCAAACGTACACTCGGCTGGAGATCGGAAAATGGGGTAAATGATGATTCATCTGAGAATATCACATGTTTCCACTGCTCGAGGGACCAATTCTGGAGGTTTCTACACCACTCTAAATGCTTGGAAACATTTGTCATTGACAGCAGCGGTTTTCTAATTGCAGCTCTTCTGTGGAATCCAGATTTGTGCAGCTCCTGATGAACAGTTTTCGTGGAAACTGGGTTCTGCAGGTGTTCATTGAGCTCAGCAGTGATTTTCGGAGACGTGGTCTTGCGATCCACTCTCACAATTCGCTTGAGAGTCCGACGGGCTCTCTCAGTCAACTTCGACTTTCGGCCGGACTTGTGCTTTGCTGCGGACATTTTTCCTTCTCTTTCAAACGCAGTCATTACTTTGGAGACAGTACCTCTTGACACGCCAAGCATTCGGGCACTTTCTGTTACACTAGCGCCTGCCGTACGAGCACCAACAATTTGGCCTTTTTGAATATCCTAAAGGTCTACCATTGGTATCAGGTTCTCATCAATGTTCTTACAATTCGGTAAAACAAACAATTTACATATACATATCACTTAACACAAATCATCAACTACAAAACATTAACATATGTCACGGTTTGCATGTTTATAACATGTTTGAAGATTATGATGCCAAAACGTTAGGTGTTTCCATTATTTTGTCCAACCCCTGTATATAAATAACAAATTGGAACAGCAAGATTGTATCATGGCGGAGCAGTGCGAGCACGATTGGCACTTAGAATGACACACTCTACTGGACCATACATGCTTCTGTCAGAGAAGGACAATGGCTTTTACCAGGTATTTAGCAGTGGTTAGAGCATCGCTAACCACTGCTAAGAGGCAGATAATGGCGGAGTAACACAGCAATCATCTGCTGGCAATCAAGAAGGCTTGAAAGAAGGATACCTGAGATATGACGTAACTGTACATCATATGTTGGGAAGGGGTTAAAATACATCTCAAATGTATGCTCAATACTACTGCAGAGTATTTGCAAGTCAATATGTGGTATTTAAATGTTAAATGTTTTTAAGACTAGTTTTGTGCAGACGATATTCAAGGATAAATAGCGGAGGGGATTTTGGCGGCCCCCAAAAAAGTGTAAAGTTAGTTCTTAGAATAAGTTGTCTTATGTGTGTACATGAGGAATCACACTATATCTGGCTATTAAATGACTTATATTGGGTAATCTCACCAGTTTCAATTGCTGCAGTCTCTGTAATTTGCAATCCAGTAAGAGTTGGGGGAGAGAGACAAGCTGCAGTGAGTTCTCCCGTAGACAGCGCGGCACTTAGAGAATAATACCTGTTCTATATGTACTTTTTAGCTCACAGCACGGCAGCTACATGGAAGACATTATACAGAAGAGCTGAGTGGTCTTCATCTGAATCAACCTCTGATATAAGGTAGAACACTTCTTACAGAGCTCTGTATGATCATTTTTTGTCTGTCTGTTTCCTTCCCTGCTTCTCATTCCTCCTCCCTGCCCTCCAAAGAGGATAATAAACTGTCACTTGACAACCTACAGCCTATCTACTCTGAGCAATAAGGACTTAAGATGCTTTTTCACAGTGAATGTCAAGTTCAGGGGGCAGATAGAGGTGTAGAAGTGTCTAATAGGTGGTGAAGGAAGCTCATGTTTCCTACAAGATGTAATACAAAAGATTGTTATAATTGCATGTGCTATTGCTTCATATGTAACTATGCTAACGACTAAGAGGCACAGCCTCGAAACACGTCTAGCGTTACCCCTTAGAGGGCATGTCTGTGATGACTTTACGATAGCATAGATAAAGGAATTTGGATCTTAAAAACTGTTGCTGGAGATTTCTTCAAATTACTAAAGTTGGATGGAAGCCAATCATTGTTCCAGCTGCCTGGGAGTCTTGTGAGTAATTCTGGTGAAGCTGAAATCCTGTCCCTTTCTTGTTTCCCAATTGAACATTTAGACTATTGGTGTATGCAAAAATTTTTGTACAGTACAATTTTTATTTAAAGAGGTTGTTCGCTACTCAGACAATCTCTTCTCATTCACACTCACTCTCAACTTCGGTGATAGCACTGTTCCAGCTGTGTCAGCACTGGCTCTCACAGGGATCATATGACACTGGTATATAATACAAATCCATCCAATCAGGGCTGGTTTTATTGCCCCTGCCTTTGGGCGCAATTGACATGCTGAGGTGTGTGAGAGAGAAGGCACAGCTCTTGCTTCCTCTGGATGTATGATTTGTCCAAAGGCTGCATGGATTGCGTGTCATAACGTCACACGAGTCCTGGGTCTGGCAGTGCTAACATCGCTGGAATGGCGCCAGCATGGGAGTTGAGTGTGTTATTACATAGGTGGGAAACATAGGAATTGAGACGGGGTTGACCGAACTACTGGCCAACTTCAAGGGCACCTTTGATTCTTTTGTTGCTTATTAGACCAGCTAAAAATGCTTAAAACACATTTAGGAGTCTTAAAATTATTCTATTGAATAGTAGTATTCAATTTAATACTCTTGTTGCCAAAATGCTGCAAGACAAAAAATACAACATATAAAACAGCATTATAAATGACAAAATTGGCCAAAGCTTACCAGTCTATACTCAATGTGATTAAAGCTTTCAAGTATAAAATTAAAAAATAAAAGGAGAAACACAAGATACTTGTATTCAAAATAAGGATAATTAGGTAGAAAAATAAAATTGTTTGCCTGAATAGGGCCTTTGGTGTACTTTTCATGGTAAATTTTGATGGAAAAAAACCTAGCAAAAATTTGCATGTATGAATGTAGCCTAAATACATGTGTATCTGGAAGATAAAATAAAATGAATATGACATTGCAGTACATGACAAAACCAGTCTGTCCTCAAAGTGTAAGTAACCTTACAAGGCGAGCGTTAGTGAAGAACTCCATATATTCAGGACTTTCACTACTAAATGGAAAATATTCTTGTAGATATAAGAACCTCTACAATATACAGTATCTTACCAGAAAAAAACATGTTTATTTCTCCAATTTTGAACCATTTCTCCCCCCACCTCTACCTTGCAAACTCACCATACACTCTGAAAAAAGAAATAGTTCAAAAGACCACCAGCACAGTGAGGTATCAGGTTACACAGCCTATTATACTCTACAGAGAAGAGAGGAAGAGTGAGGAGAAGAATGAGATAACAGGAAGAAAGAGATCATTCTGAGCTTTCTAACAAGCATTTTGCCTCATCCTAGAGCTGGATTCACATCTGCACTGAATAGTATAGTATTTGCCACAAGCTGGAGACAAATATATCAACAATATAATGACCAGAAATAGCATTGTAAATAGTGCCATTCCTCATGTTCACACATGATAGGTTATTCTACAATGTTATCTGAAAGTATAACTCAACTTTTATGCAGTGGCCAGAATGTGAGTAGCCAGAAAAAGCTGTGTAAATTATTGGGAATGTGAACATGCTTTATCCATAACTGCTATAATCAGACTGCTGTAAGATTTTGTTTAGTGTTTTTGGCCATGTCTGTGACAAAGTATTTCAAAATAGATGTTTCTTGTAAACGGTGCAAAATGAATACTAAGCATATATGGAAACTTTATTTCTGGAATGAATAGTCTTTATTGACTTATAAATTTGAAAAAGTTAATAAAATGTCTGCTCATTAACCCATAAAAGTATGCATGTGAAGTAGACAAATGAAACAGACAAATCAATTACTATCCCCTTAAACTGTATCTTGCAATAAATCAAAACTGTATTTCTCAAGTATTCAAGTCAATGACACAAATGCGATTTTAACAGAATATAATCCATCATTTGGAATGCTAGAGAATTTCAATATGATTTAGAGAATCATACATGTTCTGCAAGATTTTAGGTATAAGAATGCTCTGCTCCAGCAAACTTCTCTTACCCCAGGATTTTGAGACTATATTTCAGTTAATGCATTACAGATATTCTCAATTATTGATGTTATCTTTTGGTTCCTTACAATGCAATTTAGCAATGTTTAATGAGAAAATGTTAAAGTTTATTAACAAACTTTCCAGCCTGTGTTCTCCACTCTTTTATTGGAGGACCTCCCACTGCAGCCAATTTCTTCAATAGAAATGCAGGCTTCATACTTGGGACATCTGGATTTTCTTTGTGGTATCGATCCAGTACATCCAACACTTTAGCCAATCCGACAGTGGAAGCATAATACATTGGGCCTCCCCTGTACTTAGGCCAGCCATACCCATTGTTGTAGATAACATCAATATCTTCTGGACCGGAGGCAATGCCATCTTCGAGGACACGGAATCCTTCATAATAAAAAGACATACAGGCAACGTTCAAGAATGAATTCTGGATTTAATGGACGTGGCTTTATTTGATGAGTCTCTCTATATTTTTGGAGGAAATCTTTCACCCAAGGATCAGGCTGGGCAAATCTGCCACCAGGTTTCTCATATTGGTACCAGCCTTTACCAGCTTTTTGCCCAAATCTTCCCAGTTCACAAAGCATGTCAGCTAGCGGGCTGTACCTATTACCGTGTCTTTGTCTTGCTGGAGTTCCCTCAGGAACTTTATTACCAGCTAAACCTTTTTCCATTCTAGACCTCCATCCAACATCCAAGCCAGCAAGGTCCATCATACGAAAAGGGCCCATTGCGAAGCCGAAATCTTCAAGTGCTTTGTCTATGTCTTCTGGGTTACTTCCCTCCTCCAAGAGATAATTTGCTTGTTCAAGATATGGTCCTAAAAGTCGATTTCCAACAAATAATGGACAGTTTCCTACAAGTACTGCCACTTTTCCTAATGTTTTTTCCTACATTCATAGCTGTAGCAATGGTTGTTAGAGAAGTGTGATGACCTCTCACCACTTCAAGGAGTCTCATGATGTTGGCAGGGGAGAAAAAATGAGTGCCAATAACTAGTTGAGGGTGTTTTGTGACAGATGCAATTTCATCAATATCAAGACCTGATGTGTTTGTGCAAAGAAAGGCATCTGGCTTACAAACAGATGCCAATTTACGAAAGATTTCCTTTTTTAGCGCCATGTTTTCATACACTGCCTCAATAATAAAATCTACATCACAAAGTTCTGTAAAGTCAAGTGTGAAACGCACAGAGGCCAATGACGTTTCTGGTGTTAGCCCTTGCTTTATTAACTTCTCAGCTTCACGTTGTAGAAGAGCAGTCACTGCCTTTTTACCAAAATCCAGTTGACTTGCATCCTGTTCTAATGCAATCACAGGAATATTTGCTCTTGCTAATGATGTGGCTATTCCTCTGCCCATTGTTCCCAGTCCTAGAAAGAAGAAGAAAAACATAACATATATTAAAATAGTCACAACCACAATTCTTTTACATAGCAATTAACAATTAACACCTCTCTGATCACGTACAAATAAGTGATGCTTTTTATTGTTTTTCAATCCAAAGTACGAACATATGTGCCATTTGGGTCCAGAATTTAAAGAAGACCTGTCAACCCCCTGGTGCTTGGCAAACTGAATGCAGCATGTCTACTGCATTTAGGGAAGGAGTCCCCCATGTCTATAGCCCCCCTGTTAGCTTTAAAAAACACTTTACAAAACCTTACAGTTAAGAGGTCGCTTGGGTTGGATCAGAAGAAGAAGTCCTCGCCGCTGGCACAATCCTCCCTGCCTTCTCCTTGTGTGTTCCGCCCCTCTATGTGTCTGCCACCGCCTCCTCTTCTTCTGGCTCTGCCCTCCTCTTCTGCTCCTGCTCTGTGTGACATCAGGAGCAGAAGAGGAGGGTAGACCCAGAAGAGGAGGAGGTGGTGGCAGACACAGAGGGGTGGAACACACAAGGAGAAGGCAGGGAGGATTGTGCCAGCGGCGAGGACCTCTTAATAATATCCCACCCAGGCGACCTCTTAATTGTAAGGTTTCTAAATTCTTTTTTAAAGCTTACAGGGGGGCTAGAGACATGGGGGACCCCTTCCCTGAATGCAGCAAACATGCTGCATTCAGTTTGCAAGCACCAGGGGGGTGACAGGTCCTCTTTAAGACCTTCCTCAGCCAAAATGATGTCAAAAAGCTGTTACTCTACATGCAGCACCTTTTTTATCCATTTTTAACTGCTGTGGCTGTGTTTATTTTCCATTTTGAAGGACTTCTATGGGAAAAAGCAGGAGAAAAACGCAACCGAAACTGACATGCACTTTTCAAGAACAGCGCTCTCCTAAAGTGAAAAAACGGATCACTTTAAAAGAGCACAGTCTGAATGGCAAAAATAAAAACCCATAGACTTTGCTGAGCTGTCATTTGAGTGATCCGTTTTCTGCAGTGCATTGCAAAAAAACAGATAAAAAAACACACAGTGTGAATGTAGCCTTATTCTTGACTGTTTATCCTCAAAGTCTCTACATTCCGTTTTGTCAGACTAAGCCTACATTCACACTGTGCCTTTTTTGATCCGTTTTTTTGCAGTGCACCAGATTATTAGCGTGCGACCGGCACAATACAAGAATGTCCTGAAATAATAATATGCAAGAGTGCGACCCGCACTTATCATGTGAATGTCCAGAAATTCAGAAATTATATGCAGCACGCGACTGGCACAATACGAGAATGTCCTGAAACAATAATCTGCAATTGTGCTACCCACACTAATTACGTTAATGTCCAGAAATTATATGCAAGAGTGTGACCGCCACTTTTACTTGAAATGTCTATAAGTAATATGCAGAGAGTGCTACTGGCACTCTTACATGAATTGTCCTGAAATATTATGCAGAAAGTGAACAGAAACATAGATGTCTACCAGTGTACTTCTTAGGGTAAGGCCACACTGGCATGATAAAAATCGGTCCATTTTTCATCCAGGAGAGTCGGACGAGTGACAACCATTTTTTGATTCGTGGGGAATCAAACTTCTATGCGAGTGTGCGATTTTTTCTCAGATAACATCCGAGTGGTGTCTGTGTGACATCTGTGTGTAATTCGTTTTTTTTCTCAGCAGCTATTACTGTATAAACATTTACAGGAACATTTTACAGTGTTCTGAGCTACGGAATCACAATGTATCAGTTAAAAAAACGGATGTCACTAGGTGTGCCGTCTGTGTTCTGTCTATGATTTCGTCTGACCCATTGACTTGCATTGTCAAGACTCACACGAGAATCAAATACTGTTGCAGCATGTTGCAACGTTTTTCTCATCCAGATTCTGGATGAGAAAAAAAGCGGATACACATTAATCTGTTCTCACTCATTCTGCAAAAGCAACAAGTACTGTATATACCAAACACGAAATTTTGGAGGAGAGACATACTGTGGAATGAAAGGGCACAACAGGGTATTATCCAATGTATAGTAGATTAGTAATTATGATGGTGTGCTCACCTTGCTCAGTTGTGTAGTACACAACATTAAACGCGTTTAAACATGTAGGCTGCTTTAGATGCACGCACGTACACCGGGGTGCATAATCAAACTGTCACACTTGGGAGACCAGGGTAACAAGGAGCTGGACGTAGGGGTTCAGGGGAGCCTACTCTGGCCCTGATACTGGGGTCCCTGGCTCGCCCTAATCTCTGAGGTACCTCTAAAGATGAGGAGGTCCGAGCCACTGGCCTAACTCCCTAAAGCTCCTGGGAAGCCCTAGGCATAAGCCCCTGGCTCCACCCACAGACCCCAGCAACTTCCAATGGGAGAAAAAGCAGAGCGTTGGATCAGCATCTGCTCACAACAGGTCACAGTGCAGAAGTGAACTGAATCAGCGATATCAGGTGGATGTGAGCTAACCCATTTATGGCCAAGTGGTGGGAAGCAACCTGCCCAGGCACGCCCCTCAGCTCACCTAAGCAGGAGTCATAGCCATCAAACACACCTGCAGCAATCTCACCTGCAGAGCCGCACACTGAATAAGAAAAAAAAAGGCTCAATTCAACAACAGAAACAGCAGAACCCATGAGCATAGGCAGCCCATACGTAACACAAACAGAAGGAGAGAACATGCTTGGTCTGCGATGCCATGTGAGTCGTCAATATAGAGGCCCAGGACACAATGTGGTTTTATACAACGTGTTTCAAAGCTACCATGCTTCTTCATCAGTAAAAATAACCACAGCAATTGTGGTTTATTTCCCTGATAAAGAAGCATGGTAGCTTTGAAACAAGTTAAATAAAACCACATTGTGTCCTCTATATTGGAGACCCACATGGACCAAGCATGTTCTCTACTTCAACGTTTAAGCATGACTGCAAATAAGTATAGAGATTGTAGAAAGTAACTGGTAAATTATTATAGGGAATATGTGTAGTGGAGAAAAAAAACCTCAAGCTAAATGTTTTCTGGAGAACTTAAAAATCCCAATAGGATGCAAGTTTTCATTGTCCTTGCCTTGCCAGAAGAAAGAGGATATTTGGACTAAGCGAGTATGTAAAAAAAAAAAAGTCTAGTGATTAATCGCATTAATATACATAGAGCCTTTCACAGACCAGCCAAATTGCAGTGAAACTCATTTATTGCAGTCTATGAAAAATTAATATCTCTATTATATCTGGAGGCAGTCTGCCTTGAAGCTTTGCCTTTTTATTTTTCAGGTGTCAACAAACGGGTCTTTTTTCTTGGCGGTCTTATTTATACAGATGAGATAAGAGGTAAATTAATTACGAGGTTGTTGTAGCTGTCGGTCATTTTAAAATGAAAAAATTGAAATTAACTGCTTGTATGCTGGAATCGGTATCATGTTATTGATGAATGAGTAAGTAGATTCAGGGAATATGGGACCACTGTACAGCTGGTAGTACATAACCATTATAACATCATTGCAGAAAGAAATCTTCAGCCAGAACAAAACCATTAAAGGTTAAATACACTTAAATTGTAATAATTTAAGTCAGAGTACAGTTAAAGTTAACCTGTAGCTGCCTTCTGGAAGGTGTTTAAAAAAAGAATTACGTCAAATCCAATCACAGTGTCACAGTCACTCTCCATTTAAGTAAAAACGAAAGATAAGTGGGTCTGCTTGGTTGTTATGGTCAGACTTTAAAGGGTCATTCCCACCTTTTGGCCAAGGTGTCCTCCTCAATATCCAGGTAGAGGAATCCCTGTTCTAGAGACTGGTGCTGGTAGCAGAGGAGAGACATGTACCTATTAGACATTTATGGCATATACAGTGGCAACCAAATGGTTTGCATTTTTTTTTTAATAGTGTGATTACTTCTGTCTGGTTGTTATGATGTCATTTTCCTGATGATTTTAGTAAACCGGAAGCAAATGGTCATCAGCTTTAAGAGTGAAAATTGTATTGGACATTGTTTTATCCTTTTATGTTCTAGTTTTCCACATTTGCTGGGCCAAATGTTTTAAATATTTTGTCATGGGTTGTCAAGTGTTTTTTTTCATTTGTGTGTTTTTCGGCTAAAACATGGCAAAGACAAAGACCCATTTAATACCAGACGTCAGGAAGCTTATTATTCTGAGAGTGAAGTCAGGCAAAAGCCAAAAAGAGGCAGCTATGGAACTCAACTGTTCTCAGAGTGAAACGTCAAATCAACGAAGAATATGGAGTTAAAGTGAGTTGCCAAATTGTGCTGTGAGGCCTAAGAGCAGTAGGGTTGAATGCACGAGTTCCAGTCAAGAAGCCTTTCATCTTTGCATAGTACCAGAAGGTCCAACTTGAGTTTGCCAAAGAACACAGCCAATGGAAAAGAACATTTTGGCCTAAGGTGTTGTGGTAGAATGAAGCCAAGTTCAATCCGTTTGGTAGTGATGGCAGAAACTATATATACCACCCAATTGGAAAACAATGATATAAGGTAACAAACAAGTACAATAAAAATGGTGGCGGCAATGTCATGGTTTTGGGCTGCTTTTCTGCATTTGCCATTGGACCTCTGCATAGAATTGATGGAAATGTGAATATTACCATGTACAAGGATATACTGGAGAATGGAATGCTGCAACATGGTAAAACCAAAGTAGGCAGGGGCTGGAGATTCCAGGAAGACAATGATCCTAAGCACACATCCAATTTAGTCATGAATCGGTTAGCAAAGAAAAATGTACACCTGTTGCAAAGGCCAAGCCAATCACCTGATTTACCCCCTATAGAGCACATTTGGGATGAGTTTGGGCAACAAGTTGGGGCCTGTAACCATAGCAATAAAGATGAATTTTATGAAGAATTGTAATTGTAATGGAGCAAGATCCCTCAAGATGTCTTGAATACTCAAGTGGTTTCAATGCCCTGTCAGTGTGCTGTAATAATAATTAAAGCAAGAGGTTATGCTACAAAATACTAAGTAATAGTATTGCAAACAATGAATTACACTCAATGTTGTGATCAATAAATAGTACCGTATATGCAAAACTTTGGATGTCAGGTTTCATTAATTAAATTATCATATATACGGTATATATTCAAAAGCATTTTGGTTAAAACTAAGGTCTCGCATGATGACAACTTTATATACTTTCAATTAGAAAAATGGCATCACATCAACCATACAGAAGGATTCACAATTTTTAAATAAACGAAAAACTTTTGGTTGCTGCGAGATATGGAAAATGATTAAAGGGAACCTGTCACCCCCTTTGGACATTTTAAACTGTGCCTACCAGCATAAACATAATGTAATTCGGGTTCTTGTAACCCCTCTATGTGCCCAGATGTCCCCTCATACCTGAGAAATCAACTTTTATTCTTAGCCACACTGACTCCCTAAAAGGTCCTGGAGGTATGCGCTCTGGTCCCGATGTACATGGTCCTCGCCACCCATTGCCAGTAAAACCTGCCTTGCATTTTCTAAATTGCCACCCCCTCCTGTGGACGGCCGCTGAGTGACAGGAGCAATTGCGCCTGCGCAGTGGAGCAGGTCACTGCGCTCCATTGAAGATGGTGCCGAAGTCTCGTGAGAGTTCACAAATCTTGCGAGACTTTGGCACTATCTTCAATGGAGCACGGTGACCTGCTCCAAAGCACGGTAACAAGTGCTCCTTTCACTCAGCGGCCATCCACAGGAGGGGCGGCACTCTTGAAAATGCAAGACGGCTTTTGCTGCCAAGGAACGGAGAGGACCTTATACACTGGGACCAGAGAGCATAGCTCCTGGACCTTTTAGGATGCAGAACAGCAGAGAGTAAAAGTTGATTTCTCAGGTATGAGGGGGATGTCTGGGCACATAGAGGGGTTACAAGTACCCCAATTACATTATGTTTAAGGTGGTGGTCACAGTTTAAAATGCCAAAAGAGGGTGACAAGTTCCCTTTAAGCTAGTCTACCTGACACCCCAATTCTCAGGATTAGTGGGTATTTATAGCAATTAGCCCAGAAAAGGTGAACTTAAAAGGAATCTGTCAGCAGGTTTTTGCGAAGTATTCTGAGAGCACAATGATGTAGGATCTGAGACCCTCCTTTCATGATGAGCCACTTACTGAACTCTGTGTTTCTGTTTTAAATGCAATCTGTGTTTTATCAGCACGAGAATATCACTACAAGACAAGCTACCCTCATGCCTAGTCCATGCCGAAAGTGTTGGCACCTTGAAATTATTCTAGAAAATGAAGTATTCCTCCAGAAAAGTATTGCTATTACACATATTTTGCTACACACATGTTTATTTCCTTTGTGTTTATTAGAAAAACACACACACAAAAGAGAAAAAATGCAAATTAGAAATAATTTCACACAAAATCTCAAAATTAGGCTGGACATGTTGGCTCCTTCCAAAAATTGTGGGTAAACTACTTTGTTTCAAGCATGTGATACGGTTTAAACTCACATGAGGCAAGTAACAGGTATGGACAATATGAAAATCACACCTGAAACCACAAAGAAAGGCGAGAACTAAATCTTTGCATTGTGTGTCAAACCGAGCATGGAGAACAGAAAGAGAAGAAGAGAATTGTCTGAGGACTTGAGAACCAAAATTGTTCAAAAATATCAACAACCTCAAGTTACAAGTCCATCTCCAGAGATCTACACTGTGTTCCAAATTATTATGCAAATGTTTCTTTTTCTCTGATTTTCCTAAATGGTCAATGCAAATTATATCTAGAATTAAAACAAAGGAGTCAAAGAGAGGCGAAGATTGCACCTTATCACTAGTGACACACTAGACCAGGGGTCTCAAACGCATGCGGCCCGCCAGGCTGATTGATGCGGCCCGGGGACACACGGCCCGGGGACACACTGTGCAGCCCTCTATTAGCGGCCGCCGGCTGCACTTTCACTTTGCTCCCGCCGGCGGCCGCACTTTTGTACTGCCCCGCATGCAGCCGCACTGTTGTAATGCCCCCTCACGCGCACCTTCACTTAGCCCCCGCCGCCTCCGGCCACAGTGCTTCTGCCGCCGGCCTCATTTCTGTATTAGAGACGCCGCCTTTGATTGCTTCTCCCTGATCACCGCCAGGGAGAAGCAATCGATGGCTGCGTTCATCCCTAGCTCAACAGCAGTGACGTCAGCTGCTTTGCCGGCAGGTGCAGCCGAGGGCACAAGACAGAGCATAGGCCAGGTCAGAACGTATGTGTGTGTGTGTGTGTATATGTATGTGTGTGTGTGTGTGTGTGTATGTATGTATGTGTGTGTTTGATCATGGCTGTGTATGTGTGCGTGTGACTGAGGATGATCATGGCTGTATATGCGTGTGACTGAGGATGATCATGGCTGTGTATGTGTGCGTGTGACTGAGGATGATCATGGCTGTGTATATGTGCGTGTGACTGAGGATGATCATGGCTGTATATGCGTGTGACTGATGATGATCATGGCTGTGTATGTGTGCGTGTGACTGAGGATGATCATGGCTGTGTATGTGTGCGTGTGACTGATGATGATCATGGCTGTATGTGTGCATGTGACTGATGATGATCATGGCTGTATGTGTGCGTGTGACTGAGGATGATCATGGCTGTGTATGCGTGCGTGTGACTGATGATGATCATGGCTGTGTATGTGTGCGTGTGACTGAGGATGATCATGGCTGTGTATGCGTGCGTGTGACAGGATGATCATGGCTGTGTATGCGTGCGTGTGACTGAGGATGATCATGGCTGTGTATGCGTGCGTGTGACAGGATGATCATGGCTGTGTATGCGTGCGTGTGACTGAGGATGATCATGGCTGTGCATGTGTGCGTGTGACAGGATGATCATGGCTGTGTATGCGTGCGTGTGACTGAGGATGATCATGGCTGTGTATGCGTGCATGTGACTGAGGATGATCATGGCTGTGCATGTGTGCGTGTGACAGGATGATCATGGCTGTGTATGCGTGCGTGTGACTGAGGATGATCATGGCTGTGTATGCGTGCATGTGACTGAGGATGATCATGGCTGTGTATGCGTGCGTGTGACTGAGGATGATCATGGCTGTGCATGCGTGCGTGTGACTGAGGATCATGGCTGTGTATGTGTGCGTGTGACTGAGGATGATCATGGCTGTGTATGTGTGCGTGTGACAGGATGATCATGGCTGTGTATGCGTGCGTGTGACAGGATGATCATGGCTGTATATGCGTGTGACTGAGGATCATCATGGCTGTGTATGCGTGCGTGTGATTGAGGATGATCATGGCTGTGTATGTGTGCGTGTGACTGAGGATGATCATGGCTGTGTATGTGTGCATGTGACTGATGATGATCATGGCTGTGTATGTGTGCGTGTGACTGATGATGATCATGGCTGTGTATGCGTGCGTGTGACAGGATGATCATGGCTGTGTATGCGTGCGTGTGACAAGATGATCATGGCTGTATATGCGTGTGACTGAGGATGATCATGGCTGTGTATGTGTGCGTGTGACTGAGGATGATCATGGCTGTGTATGTGTGCGTGTGACTGATTATGATCATGGCTGTGTATGTGTGTGTGTGTTTGTGTGAATGATGATGATGGCTGTGTGTGTGTGAATGATGATGATGGCTGTGCATGTCTGTGACTGGTGATGGTGATGCCAGTGGTGGCTGTGTGTGAGTGATGATGATAATTGGCGGCGGTGATGGCTGTGTGTGACATGATGATGATGATGATGATGATGATGGTGGTGGCAGCAGTGGTGGTTGTGTGTGACTGATGATGATGATGGTTGCGGTAATGGTTGTGTGTGACTGATGATGATGATGGCAGCAGTGGTGGCTGTGTGTGACTGATGATGATGATGGCAGCAGTGGTGGCTGTGTGTGACTGATGATGATGATGGTTGCGGTAGTGGTTGTGTGTGACTGATGATGATGATGGTTGCGGTAGTGGTTGTGTGTGACTGATGATGATGATGGTTGCGGTAGTGGTTGTGTGTGACTGATGATGATGATGGTTGCGGTAGTGGTTGTGTGTGACTGATGATGATGATGATGGCAGCAGTGGTGGCTGTGTGTGACTGATGATGGTGGCGGTAGTGGTTGTGTGTGACTGATGATGATGATTGCGGCTGTGGTGGCTGTGGTGATGATGGTAGTGGTTGTGTGTGACTGATGATGATGATTGTGGCGGTGGTTGCTGTGTGTTACTGATGATGATCGTGGTGGTGGCTGTGTGATACTGATGGTAATGATGGCGGTGGTGGGTTTGTGTGACTGTTGATGATGATGATGGTGATGGTGGCTGTGTGTTACTGATGATGATCGTGGTGGTGGCTGTGTGTGATTGATGATGATCGTGGTGGTGTTGACTGATTATGATGATGGCGGTGGTGACTGTGTGACTGATGATGACGGCGGTGGTGGCTGTGTGTGTGTATGATGATGGTGCCTGTGTGTGTATGATGATGATAAATGATTTTGATGATGATGGTGACTGAAAGACAGACTCTTTCGCCCACCCACCTCAGCACCTTCCTCCCACCCACCTCAGCATCTCTCGCCCACAGAACTCAGTCTTCTGACTGCTGCAGGTGGCCTGAGGGTGTCTCAGAATCCCGCCCTGTCACTGCTGTGGAGGGCAAGCGAGGCCCTGAGAGCAGTGAGGAGTTGCTACTGGATGTCATCAGGGGAAGATCAAGCGGCGGAGGACCAGGCAGCTCATCGCTGTCGCCGGTATGGTACTGTAATTTAAGTGGCAATTACCGGGCCCAGCAGGGGCACAGCAGCACAGACAGTGAGGCAGGGTCCAGGCACTGAGGGTGTGCACTGGGCTCTGTGGGCTCTGTGTGCGCTGTGTGCGCTGTGTGCGCTGTGCTCACAGTTCCATGGGCTCTGTGACCAGGATGGGGGCATTACTACAAGATGAGGACCAGGATGGGGACATTACTTCAAGAAGAGGACCAGGATGGGGACATTAGTACAAGAAGAGGACCAGGATGGGGACATTACTACAAGATGGGACCAGGATGGGGATATTACTACAAGAAGAGGACCAGGATAGGGACTTAACTACATGATGAGGGCCAGGATGGGGACATTACTACAAGATGGGACCAGGATGGGGATATTACTACATGATGAGGACCAGGATGGGGACATTACTACAAGAAGAGGACCAGGATGGGGACTTAACTACATGATGAGGGCCAGGATGGGGACATTACTACAAGATGGGACCAGGATGGGGATATTACTACAAGAAGAGGACCAGGATGGGGACATTAGTACAAGAAGAGGGTCAGAATGGTTGACATTAATATACGATGGGTACCAGTATGGGGACATTACTACAAGAAGAGGACCAGGATGGATGACATTAATATTCGATGGGGACAGTCCTACAAGATGGGGACCAGGATGGGGACATTCCTACATAAAGGAGATTAGGGTGGGGACATTCCTACAAGAAGATGATCAGGATTTGGGCATTACTACATTGAGCAAAAAATTCTGGTGTTGCTAAAATGTCACTTAGTGCTGCAATGAATGCGGCCCCCCGATATAAATTTTTTCTATATGCGGCCCACCAGCCCAGCCGAGTTTGAGACCCCTGCACTAGACGGTAGCTTAAAAGTAGCTTGCTCACCTGGTTAGGTTGTGATAACCCACAACCAGCTTGAACGCTTGGGTAACAGCTGCTGCAGAACCTCCACCACTGCGCGCACGCGGGAAAACAGACAGTTAAAACAGGAATGGTGTCTCACGGTCCGCGCTGCTGCTTCAAAAAATGCACTGGGAAGACATTGCTTTCTCCATCTCCTCCTTTATTCCTCCACACTCTACCAACGTGTTTCGGTGCACACCTTGCATCTTCCTCAGGGTTCACATGTACCCTGAGGAAGGTGCAAGGTGTGCACCGAAACGCGTTGGTAGAGTGTGGAGGAATAAAGGAGGAGATGGAGAAAGCAATGTCTTCCCAGTGCATTTTTTGAAGCAGCAGCGCGGACCGTGAGACACCATTCCTGTTTTAACTGATGCAAATGACAGTCAGTGTAATAAAAGTTATCACCCGTTAGAGTATACATCGAATTTTATTTAAGAAACCTCCCAATGATAACAGTATAATCTCCAAAATTTAAAAAAAAACTCTAAATGCACTGCTCCAATTTATTAGGCTCAGTAGATTTTCTAAACATTTGATATGTTAGAAAGAACTGAAAATGCTATTTTGTTGAATTTTCAGCATTAGGAGGTCACATTCACTGAAATAAAAAGCTATTTAACTCCAAAACATCCTAACAGGTTACGTTACATGTTAACATAGGAACCCTTCTTTGATATCACCTTCACAATTCTTGCATTCATTGAACTTGTGAGTTTCTGGAGAGTTTCTGCTTGTATTTCTTTGCATGATGTCAGAAATAGCCTCCCAGAGATGCTGTTTTGATGTGAACTGCCCCCCACCCTCATAGATCTTTTGCTTGATTATACTCCAAAGGTTCCTATAGAGTTGAGGTCAGGGGAAGATGGTGGCCACACCATGAGTTTATCTCCTTTTATACCCATAGCAGCCTAATGACACAGAGATATTCTTTGCAGCATGAGATGGTGCATTGTCATGCATGAAGATGATTTTGCTCCTGAAGGCACGTTTTTGCTTTTTGTACCATGGAAGAAAGTTCTCAGTCAGAAACTCTATATACTTTGCAGAGGTCATTTTCACACCTTCAGGAACCTTAAAGGGGCCTATCAGCTGTTTCCCAATTATTCCGGCCCAAAACATGACTCCTCTACCTCCTTGCTGCCGTCGCAGCCTTGTTGGGATATGGTGGCATCCACCAAGCATCCACTACTCCATCCATCTGGAGCATCCAGGGTTGCTCGGCACTCATCAGTAAACAAGACTGTTTGAAAATTAGTCTTCATATATGTCTGGGCCCACTGCAACCGTTTCTGCTTGTGAGCACTGTTTAGTGGTGGCCGAATAGTAGGTTTATGCACCACAGAAAGCCTTTGAAGGATCCTACACCTTGAGGTTCGAGGGACTCCAGAGGCACCAGCAGCTTCAAATATCTGTTTGCTGGTTTGTAAGGCCTTTTTAGCAGCTGCTCTCTTAATCCGATGGAACTTGCCTGGCAGAAACCTTCCTCATTCTGCCTTTATCTGCACGAACAAGTCTGTGCTCAGAATCAGCCACAAATCTCTTCACAGTATGATGATCACGCTTAAGTTTTCGTGCAATATCTAATGTTTTCATCCCTTGTCCAAGGCATTGCACTATTTGTTGCTTTTCGGCAGCAGAGAGATCCTATTTCTTTCCCATGTAACTTGAAAACTACAGCCTGCTTAATATTGTGGAACACCCAGTTTTCGTTTTATTGGGCTCAACTGCCAAACTAATTATCACAGGTATCGGAGATTGATTTCAGTGATCCAAAGAACCCTGAGACACAATACAATCAATGGGTTTCCTTGAAAAAATCAAAAAACCCTATGACACTTAAAACCAATTTGCATAATAATTTGGAACATGATTTAGATGTTCCTTTGTCCACAGTGAAACATAATCTAGATGGTTATAACCCATGGCACTGTTGCTAATCTTCCTGGACGTGGATAACAAAAAAGAACTGCTGAAAGGCTGCAAAGCTGGATAAGTAGCCTCAATCAAATTCCAAAGAAATTCAAGTTGTCCTGTAGGCTCAAGGTGCATCAGTGTCAGTACAAACTATACATCGACATTTGTATGAAATGAAATGTTATAGTAGGAGAACCAAGAGGACCGCACTGCTGACAAAGAAGCACAAAAAAAACAAAGCGTTTTGTGGACAGATGAGAGCAAGATAGAGATTTTTGATAAAGTACATCATTCTACTGTGCAGAGAAAATGGAATGAGGTCTACAAAGATAAGAACACAGTACCTACAATCAAATACAGTTGAGTTGCAAAGATGTTTTGGAGTTAATTGCTTCTGGCACTGGTTGCGTTGTTTGTGTACAAGACATCTTGAAACGTGAGGTTTACGAAAGGATTTGGGTTGTAATGTAGTGCTCAGTGTTAGAAAGCTGGCTTTACGCCTCTTTCAGCAGGACAAGGACCCCAAACACACTTCAAGAAGCACCCAGAAATAGATGAAAATAAAGTGCTGGAAAGTCCTGAAGTGGCAGCCATGAATCTGGGTCTAAATCCCATTAAACACCTGTGGAGAGATCTTACAATTGCTTTTGGGAGAAAGTACTCTTCACATGTGAGAAACCTACAGAAGTTTGCAAAAGAAGAATGATCCAAAATTCCAGTTGAGATGTGCAAGAAGCGTGCTGATGCTTATAGGAAGTGATTGATTGCAGATGTTTATTTGAAAGGGTGTTCAACCATATATTAGGTTGAGGGTGTCACCATTTTTGTTCTGACCATTGTTGGGCTTTTGTGTGAAATGATGTCCCATTTGCCTTTTTGTTTTTTTTTTCTACACAGATGAAAGAGGGCCCCTGTGCACGAACAGTGTATGGGCTCCTCTTTAAGTCTCTGACAGAAGCTGCTTGCTGATTTGAAGGTGTAAATGAGCCTCCTTATCTCTTAGGTCCCTGTGTGCTTGCACACATTGCACCAATGAAAGTTTGCCGTGGGTCTCTGCTGGCTGCAGGTTGGTTTAACCATCAATCTTTAGTGAACTCATTCTGACAATAGGAGAGTTACCAAGTCTTGCCTTTTTTTTTTTTTAAAGCTCTTTGTTTACTTATGACCACAGTCCACATCAATGTAAAATGTGCAATGAAACAAAGCCTGTCTAGGACAAACAATGCAATTTTTTTTATGAAGCTGAAATGTGACAATGCAGCCTGTTAATGGGTGGGATATAAAAGGAAGCAAATTAAGACTAATTTCTTGAAGATGATAATTTCAAAACAGACCCATGAACGAGTGTAAAGGTACCGTCACACGCGGCAATATTGATAAGCAATATCACTGGCAATTTGCTGGTTGCAGTGAAATCATGGACACATTGTTCTATTTTGTTGCCGTGTACAAATTGAACAATGTGTCCATGATTTCACTGCAACCAGCAAATTGCCAGTGAAATTGCAAGCAATATTGCCGCGTGTGAAGGTACCTTTAGGTTCTGAGCAAATGTGAAAAGGGCCACATTGCTGAGGCTCATTGTACACCTTTAGGCCTCTTTCACACATCCGTTTCACCACGGATCTGTGAAACAAGGCCGTTTGGGGGCGGGGCGTGCACATGTGTCACGGACATGTGACACAATGTGTGCAGTCCGTGTGCTATCCACGGCCCCATGGACAGCCTGTCACCCGCATACTTACCTTCTCTTCCGGTCCGCTCTTGGACACGCATGTGCTCCACACGGAGACACGGTCTGTGCAGACACACGGACGTGTGCATGGGTCCATAGGGGATCGTATGTCCCCGTATGTTCGTGCCTCTGGCATGTGTCCGCAAGGACCGCACACGAGCCGGAAGCACGGATATGTGAAAGAGGCCCTAAAGTGTAAGGTTACGTTCACACATCGCGCATTTTTGTGCACACTTTTCAAAAACACGCAATATGCCTCTGTGTCTGCCGGCAAAGTGAATGTAAAATTCACTTTGCCGTCCAGACACTGCATAAAAATATGCAGCGCTTTTATGGGAGAAAGCACAGGCGTAAAAAGAAATGACATGTCAATTCTTTGTGCACTTGCATCCAAGCTTTCTCCCATAGGAGCCCATTATTCCCGCTGGAATTACGCATTGCTGTTCAGACAATGCGCAATTCCAGCGGGAATATGTCGGCGCTAATGTCACACGGGAGGAGGAATCCTGTTCCTCCTCCCCTGTGTGACATTTGTGCCAGCCCCTATAGGTTTCCTAGTGTATTCATATACACTACGAAACCCAAATTAAATTAAAGCAAATGAGTGAAAAATAATAAAGAATGAATACTTAACTCTTCGCCGGGTGTTTGGGAAGGCGACGGCAGCCGCAGGTATCAACCTGCCAGGACCTTCCAAAAACGCTGATTGGCCGCTCGCGGTCATGTGATATGTACGTCATAGGACGTCACATATCACATGACCGCGAGCAGGCCAATCAGTGTTCACAGATCCTGGCAGGTCAATACCTGCTGAGGATCTCCCTGCTCCCAAACACCTGGCGAAGAGGTAAGTATTCATTCTTTATTATTTTTCACACACTTGCTTTAATTTAATTTTGGTTTTGTAGAGTATATTAATACACTATGAAACCCAAAGGGGCTGGCACAGATGTCACACAGGAGAGGAGGAACCAGGATTCTTCCTCCCCACTGTGACATCACTGGAGAAGTAGGTTTGTAAAAAACACGGTGTATGAATGCACTGCATTTTTTTTACGGGGCTTTTTTGTGTGGGTGCAAACCGCGGCAAAAAGCGCTAGCACAAAAAAGGCGCTGTGTGTGAACGTAGCCTTAATGTCATTTCATTGATAAAAAAAAGCTACTACAGCACTGGATGTTAATGATGGGTCACACAGCAGCTAATCTAATGTATTTTTCTGCCATGTAATTATTTTGTAACAATTTTCTGTGCTATTTTGAAAAACAGCATTTTCTGTCTGTGTGGGAGTGGCCAGTAGCCCATAGGGATTAGTGCAATGTGATGCGATAGCAGAAAAAGGATTAACAGGAACAGAGTACAAGGGGTTAACATTGTGACACATCTTTCTGGCAGAAACTAGTCTGACCTGATCCTGAAATTAGAGGTGCTTAGGCCCTTTTTCATAGACTTCCATGTTAAATATAAAAAAAAAAAAAAAAAAAAAAAAAAAAATGGATCCTGCAAAAATAAGTTTTTCCAAAATTGCCAATATGTTGAGTTTGCACAACCTTTTTGGCAGCGGATTGCTGCTTGATCTGTTCTAACAGATGATTATTAGACATGTGAACTTTGTCTCAAATGTACTTTATAGGGATTTTATGTTATATACAACACTAAAGTAGCATGTATTGTGAAATGAAAAGGAAATAATATATGGTTTCTCCAAATATTTTACAAATATAAATTTTTAAATTGTGATATTCATTTGTATTCAGCGTCCCTGACTTAATATTTTGTAAGGACCACTTTTTGCTGCAATTACTGCTGGAAGACTTTTAGGGTATGTCCATACCAGCTTTACACATCTACAGACTAACATCTTTAACCATTCTTCTTTGCAAACTAGCTCTTATGAGTAAGATTGGATCTGTCTGAACAGCAATTTTCAAGTCTTGTCACACATTTTCAAAGAGAATTAGGTCTGGACTGTGACTGGACCACTCAAACATATGAATATACATTGATCTAAACCATGCATTGTAGCTCTGGCAGTATTTTTAGGGTTGTTGTTCTGTGTGGAAGGTGAACCTATGCCCAGGTCTCAAGTCTTTTGCACCCTGTAAGGGTAAGTGCACACTTACCCGGCGGTTTGCTCGGCGGCAGCTGGCGGAACCCGCCAGGAAGCTCCGGCGCCGTCCACCGGCTTCCTGGCGGGTATGTGCGGCGGGAGCCGGGCGGTAGCCGGCGGATGCACAGCGTGTTCTCGGCGGCGAATCTGCAGCGGCTGGAAGCAGCACATGATTCGGCTTGCAGCCGCTGCAGAACCGCCGTTTTTTAGAACATGCTCATTCTTTGCTAACCCGCTGGGAAACCTGCGGGTTAGCAACGGATGACGCTGTGTAACCGCCGGTGTGTGCACTGCCTTGGGCGGTTTACATTAGTTTTAATGTTAATCCAAACGCCGGTTTGGATTAACATAAATTTAAATAAAACTAATGTAAACAAAACGGCGTTTACACAGGTAAACCGCCGAAAACCCGCCCAGTGCGCACATAGCCTAACAGGTTTTCCTCCAGGATTGCCGTACATTTAGTTCCATTCATCATTCCATCAACTGTGACCAGCTCCCCTGTCCCTGCTAAAGAAAATCATCCCCACAGTAAGATACTGCCTCCACTATGTGTGATGGTGAGGATGGTGTTTTCAGGGTGATATACCCTATTAGTTTGTTAAATTAGCCCAAAATAGAACTTTTTGGACTAAATACAAAACCCCATATGGAGGAAAATTAATACTGCACATCATACACTACCGTTCAAAAGTTTGGGGTCACCCAGACAATTTTGTTTTTCCATGAAAACTCATACTTTTATTTATCAAATGAGTTGCAAAATGAATAGAAAATATAGTCCAGACATTGACAAGGTTATAAATAATGATTTTTATTTGAAATAATAATTTTCTCCTTAAAACTTTGCTGCAAAATGAGCATTCTTTGATGAAAGCAATTACAGCATTGCAGACCTTTGCCAGGTACTATTTAATGAAGCTGCCAGATGAGGAGCTGTGAGGTGTCTATTTCTCAAACTAGAGACTCTAATGTACTTGTCTTGTTGCTCAGCTATGCAGCTGGGGCCTCCCACTTCTCTTTCTACTCTGGTTAGAGCCTGTTTGTGCTCTCCTCTGAAGGGAGTAGGACACACAGTTGTAGGAAATCTTCAGTTTCTTGGCAATCTCTCGCATGGAATAGCCTTCATTTCTAAGAACAAGAATAGACTGTCGAGTTTCACATGAAAGTTTTCTTTTTCTGGCCATTTTGAGAGTTTCATAGAACAAACAAATGTAATGTTTCAGATTCTCAACTAGCTCAAAGGAAGGTAAATTTTATAGCTTCCCTAATCAGCCAAACCGTTTTCAGCTGTGCCAACATACTTTTGCGAGGGTTTTCTAGGGCTTTCTAATAATCCATTATCCATCTTACACAGTTAGCAAACACAATGCACCATTAAAACACTGAAGTGGTGGTTGTTGGAAATGGGCCCCTATACACCTATGCATTAAAAACCAGACTAGAATTGCCATTTACCACATTAACAATGTATAGAGTGCATTTCCGATTAATTTAATGTTAGGTTCATTGAAAAAAAAATGTGCTTTTCTTTCAAAAATAAGGACATTTGTAAATGACCCGAAACTTTTGAACGGTTGTCTATTTGTTTTCACACTGGCATAACAGTGAATGGTGGCTAATAGCCTTCCATGTATGGCAAGCCCTTGGGTCACTGCAACTTTCGGCACCTCATAAATACTCTGCAAGAGGAAAGAGGAGAGGGTCGGAGTAAACAGAGTACAAAGAGAGCCCTTTCCTTTATCACTCAGCTAATGACTACTATTGACTTTGGGGCATCTAAGGAGTCTGCAATCAATTTAGGCCATTGCAGCTGAGTGCCAATTGTAATACACAGTTGACTCCCGTTCTGGAGTGTGCATCACGAGAGAGCCAAAATAGTAAAGTCAACAGTACAGCCCAGGCCTTAGTGTAGCTTGGAAAGGACCAGAAAAGCAGCAGTAGTATGCGACCCAGATGAGAACTAAGTGCAAAACCGTACAAGTTGTGTTGTTAATTGCCATGGCTACGTGGCAAGTAAAATGAATCATGAATTTCATGTGCTTTATTTGTATTTGATGTAAATCCACTATGTTTCATGATAAACATAATTTTTTAATTCTACTTTGTGACCCCGTAGCCGCTATGTAAGAACCCGGGTATGAAGAGGTGCAGGTGATGTAAATGTAACAGTGGAGAAAATCCATTTAATGAGCCCACAGCTTTGCTCTACTTTTACGGATCTTTTTGAAATGAAAGTCCTTAGGCACTCATTGTCTGCAAGTTGTTCGCAGCCCCAGATCAATGAATGCCAATTTCAAATACGGAGTTCAAAATCTTTCCATACATTGATATAAGTTCTCATTCACCTCTTGTACTTTTTAACCTCCAGACTGAACATAAAGTACAGTAGGAAAGTGTTAAGGGTCTGCATAGGATTTTTTTGTTACTTTCCCAAGTCTTTTTTTGTTATTGTGAGCAAAATTATATGCAGATATACGGTAATTAGAACGGGAACCTATTCTGATCACGGATGTATTTGAATACCAAAATGTGCAATCATTGTAATAAATTCTTCACACTGTTTAATAATTCTCACCAACCATCCTTTGGCTGCACAGAGTATTCTGTATATAAAGCACAGGTGGATTGCTCCTCGGCTCAATTATTTTGCAGACTTGTCTCCGATGATTACAGGAGTATTTTCGACAACTGTTAGATGGAGGGGGAATGGGAATAGAATAGATTAGCTACACTCTACTGGGAATCCTACAGTGTTTCCTGGGTCTCAAATATTGTCATGGAAGTCATATTATCATCACTATTCTGAACAGGTAGTGATCCAGACCTTCTACTAAGTGAAACAGAAACTGAAAACTCTGTTAATATTGACCAAGAGAAAATCTGCAGTAAAAAAAACGCCATAGGGTCTTCTCTAAAACATCATACAAATGAAAGAGGCAATCTGTTTACCTAATCCGGTTGTGTGACACACAACCAGTATAAATCACATGTACCGCTGGTGCATGGACCAAGTGCCACAAAGGCTAAAGTGCAATAATCCGGAAACAGGAATAAAAACGTGGATAATCGTGTGCTGCTGTCGATTAAAGAATCCAAATCAAAAGTAAAAGGTGGTTTATTCGTTGTGTTGAGGTGAACTTCACCTCTTATCCAGGAGAGAAAGGTAAAAAAAAGGTCTTTATCCTGAAGAAGAGGTGAAGTTCACTTTGAAACGCATCAAATAAATCACCTTTTACTTTTGATCTTTTCATTGACAGCAACGCAGGATTACCCACTTTGTTCCCATCTCCTAATTATTAATACTGACCAAGCCTCATCAGTGTAAGAGTATATTCACATGTGGCAGATCCAATATGTAACTGCCCCATTCATCTGTGTAGAGCTTGTAGAGATTTATGAGCTTGATGCTGAAAATCAAGCCTTCACTACATCAAACGGATTTTCCACTCCATAATTTATTCACCATTATTGTGTGTGAATGTCTTCTAAAGGTTAGGTTTAGGAATGTGTATTTTCCATTCTTCAAAAAAAAAAGAAAAAAAAAAAAAAAAAAAAAGGATGACTATTCCTTTTTTATGTTATTCATTATGAGGTAAAATGGCATCTCTGGAGCTAGACATCGAAGAATGAGGACTTGTTCCCCAGAGCTCATGACAATAAGTCGTCATCTCTACCGCACAATGGGTAAATCAGTGAAAAATACTTGTACTGGTTCCTCTTCATCATCCCCGGGGGACATGGAAGCATTCATTACCCGATCCCCATCGTCTAACACTAACATGCCCGCAGCAGACACTGCCAGAACAGATCAGTATGCAGAGGACTGGAGTGACCTTGGCATTGGGGCTAAAGGAGACAGAGCTCTGAGGTCCTGTGGCCAGGTAGGTGGACGGGGGGACCTTGCAGTGTTTTATCCCTGACTAATCACTGATTAATATAGATAGAAAAGGGGGCGCACTAAACTATGTGTGGTCATCCCTGACTAAGATCCCAGTGATGCGGGAACAGTGAAACTTAAGGAACGGCAGCACCATTCCAAGAAGGTCACTGCCTCGTGCTAGATGCAAGGCAGACACGGCTGTCTGAAGATTACAGGGCTTCAGCACTGTCCTCCTACTTCTGCAACCCTGCACAATACCTGGAAAGACAGAAGCGCAAGAAGAGGTAAGATGCCAACAAGCATCCCAACCTCCCCTATCCCCAGAGGAACTGTAGATCTTCCCCACCTGCCACTCTGCCTCAGCCCCCAGGCCTCGCAAACAAGAAGCTCAGTGGAGCCTTGTGGTCCTGATGGATGAATGAATCCTGACTCCTAGACACATTATACACTTTTATTATATAAAGCAGGGTTTCTCAACTCCAGTCCAGTTGTCAGGATTTCCTTATTACTGCACAGGTGACATATGATTTACCTGCACGGGTGAGGATTCCATCATCTGTACAATACTAAGGAAATCCTGAAAACATGCCCTGTCTGTGGGTCCTGAGGAGTTGAGAAACACTGCTATAAACAATTTCATTACAGATCTCTTTAGCCAATAAAGCTCATACGATGAAATGGGAAGCCCTAAAGTACTCCTTTAGAGGAGTGTTTATCAAACAAGGATCAAGAAATAAAAGGAAAGGACTCAGGACATTAATACAAAAAAAAATCACTAGCTTAGAACTGACCTACAAAAAGCACTCTCCACTGAGACCCTTCTGGACATCCTTAAATGCTAGATTAAATGCCAAACCATTACAAGATTCCGCCCATAAACGTGTGCTCCAGCTCAAAGTAGGATTTACAAGTTAGGAAACAAGATTCGGAGGATGATAGCAATAGCCTGAACTCAAAGAGAGCTCAGACTCATGTCGCCTGCATTACAGACTCACTAGATAAATTGGGGATTTAAGGTATAACATTTCTCCTTATGAGGAGTAGGTCTGGCCAGTATGAGGAGACTTAAACGCTTTACATGTGTTATACCTTAGATTCCCAGTCTTTGCCTCTCAACTAGCCATAACAGATCTCATACTTTCCACTGACGAGGGTCAAACACCCTGAAAAACTGTGTCTCCAAATTGAGAATATGATTGACTTACATCCTTGGTCATGTCAAAAAAAGCCTGGCTACCCTGTGTGGTGGTGCCACAGGGAAATGAAGAGCTCAATATAGAAAAAACCCCGGCACTCAATGGTAGTCAATGAAATGACTGGGAAACACGCAGAGCGGTGTGTACTGGTTATCCGGATTTTTATTATCTTGCAGTGGAGCACACAGTCCGTATATCAGTTCAATGTAGCATTTCGGCATATAACGCCTTCATCAGACAAACTGAAATTTCTGTATAAATGAACAATAACAAAGTCATACATGATACAGATCCTTCTGGAGATACCAGTTACAAACGCTGGCACTGTATGGCCTGAACATAACATACTACCCTCAAGTTAGCCACATTTTCATGCTCATATAGTACTGCAGATTGGTTGAGAGTCCTGCACTAAAAACTGTATCTGTGTTTTGTAATTAATATGTGCTATGGTACTCAACCCTTAGTGACAATTTGGAACGTGACTTGGTCGTCTATGGTTGGATATCATGTAATAACAACAGTCACGCATAATTTATAAAATAATGCTTTATTATATTTGTTGTTCTTCTGATGACATTAAAGACTGGGGTGTAAAAACTGCAGTAACAATACAAGATGCATTAAATGATCCCTTGAGGTAAATTAATCATTACTATGTAACCTGTGATCTAGCACCATATGGGGACATCCAGCTTCCCTTATATCCTCAGTAATTCCCCAACAGTTATTTCCACTCCCTCCTTTTGTGCACTCTTATGCCACCTTCCAGATTAGCTCTAACATAAGTATGTTGTTCCAAATGTTTTTGTGCCTCTATTTACTATTTTCTCCTTTCAGCAGAGATACTGAGGCTGTGCCAAGGGAGGCAGGCTCTCCACGGTCAACTGACCCACTACGGAGGACCTCACTATCCCGTCACTTCCGGCACACACGCGCAATCGCTCCCGCTTGCGTTCCACGTTGGGCCGCTTCCTGCGTTCCAAAGGCAGGAAGCAGGAAGCGGTCCTGGCGTGGACGCAGCACACAATGCTACACACCTTATATAAACCCCTAGTTACCGATACACTGTCCCCACCACCCCAGCACGCTGCACAGCTGCTCTACGCCAGGTAATTGCACCAATATAACTGGGTGTGACACCCAGGTGTACACCTATCATTCTTGATCGTTGTGCTTTAATTTCAGGCATTAAGCATTACTCCTTTAGAGCTCTCGGCCAATTGGGGCACACCTGAAACCAGGGGCACAATTTCACTTCTATGCCAAGGTGAACATAATATCCTCCATATGTCTACATACAATTTGTCACTTTCTGATGACCATGATCTAGTAGCAGCACCTTTCACATTTAACCCTTATGGTACCTTTACACGCCGCCACAACAGGATGCATACAACCCGCTACAGGCTACGATTGTAGCTTGTCGCGCCAATATCGCCCGTAATAGCGGCGTGTGAAGACGGGACGACACAGCCGGCTACAGATACCTCTGTATCCGTACACTGCCCATAAACAGATGGCTACATCGCCGATTGTAGTGAGCTGTATCGGCGTGTAAACAAGCTACGGAAGGGAACTCTGGACACCCGGCGATGTAGCTGCAATGTAGCTAAGGCGTGACCCTGGCTCTGTGTTACCGCGCCCCATGTGCGATCATTGGTGGAAGCTGCTGCATGACGATTGGTAGTCGCTGCATAGGGAGGCATATTTAAGGAGCTGACGAGTCACACTACACAATCGCTCGAGCGTCATGTATTAATCAGCCTCCTGCGTTGCCTGCCCAATCAGGATGTTATTGCTTCGTCCTATCAGCGTACGGACGGCTCGTAAACCACAATTGTGGCACGCCTATGTGCTGGCCCTGCTGCACCAGGTCCGCCCATAGTAGCTGGTTATAGCGGTGTGTAAATGAGCTACAGCTGGCTACTTGCGACACCCGGCGATGTAGCTAGCTGTAGATGTAGCGTAGCGTAGCGCACCTTGTGGCGGCGTGTAAAGAGGGTGCGTTTCCCGTTGGTAACCGTTCGGGCGTGCTCGTGCACGTGAAGTAGCCGTTGGTATCCATCCTGTTGTGGCGGCGTGTAAAGGTACCATTAGGTTTCACTGGTACGGGTTTACTAGCACAGGCTGTACAGATGCAAAACAACACTGTATAAGTATGTTTTTTCTATATATTACTATCTAAATACTCACACTTTGCAAGTACTTGTTATCACTGTATCTAGTTACTTTATAGCTGTAGCTATAACTTCATATATATCTATACTTGTACCCCCTACAGAAACCCTGAGTGTACTATACCCTATATAGCCTCGTTACCATTTTGGTATATATTCCAGGTAACAATATAACATTATATTTCATTGTACTTGTCACATCTGTTGGGGCATTTTACCTAGCACTTTTTTTTACATGTGATATCTCACCCAACAGTTAAACTGTAAGGGCTCAGTTTATATGACCAGTATCTGAGACACTGGGATCCCCTGACGGATGATACAATTGCCCCAGGCATCGCTCTTGCCACAATTTTCTTGGGTAAGCCTATGCCTCTCATTTACCCGTTTCCATTTTTTCCCCAGATATCTCTTTCTTTTTTTCTATTTGTTACATTCCCTTTTTCTTCCCTCCTTTACGTAAACTCTTTTGGCTCTTTTTTCCCCTCACCCACCTTATGCCTGTATATACACTGTAGGCAGAACTCACTGAAGGACATCAATTATGATGTAATCATTGATTGTTTCCACACACAGATTCTCTCACTGGTTCCCAACTAGCGACCTGTTTTGCAGTTTTCTTGTTAAGCGCAGTTCATATAGGTATGGTTTTTGTTATTTATCGCATGTGTAATAAACATACGTACATGATTGTAGACATAATATCTCTAGTAGGCTACTGTAATTTTAGTTTTCTTGCAACAAGATATGTATGTAATAATATCTGTATCATGTATGACTTTGTTATTATCATTATTAATTTATACAGAAATTTTAGTTTGTCTGATGAAGGCGTTACAAGCCGAAACGTACATTGAACTGATAAAAGAACTGTGTGCTCCACTGCAAGATAATAAAAATACGGATAACCAATACACACAGCACTGTGTATTTTCCATTTATTTCATTGACTACTATTCAGTGCTGGGGTTTTTTTCTGTACTGAATTCTTCATTTCCCCGTGGCACCACCATACAGGGTAGCCATGCCTTTTTTCAATATAGTCTGTTTTGCCTGAGCTCCTGAAAGGAAAAAGGTCACCTGATGACGTTCACAACTTTTGCATTTTCAGAGGCCGAAACTAGCGGGATTATAGCAAGAACCACGGGCACAGATCCCTTTTTGATAGTTTCAGCGGACGAAACGAGAAACAAAGAGTACGAGAAAGAGCTACCGAGACGTACTGCTCTAGAACTTAATTTGCACACGCTAATAGAGCATCTCAAAGTCAAGCGGATCTGCCGTGGACTCCAGGTCAATCTTAGACCCACCCTCTTTAGTGATGAGCCAGACTACTGTGAAAAGTTTGAAGGCATGTTGAATAAATGTTTTATGGACATCATCGTATTAACAATAGAATCTTACAACAAAGATCCAGTCGATCGAGGAGCAATTGACCAGTACCCTACCATCTTCAGAATTCAGTGCACGGAAAGCCAAAACAACCAAATCATTGCCTGAATTTAGAAAAAATTCCCAGGTGCGTAAACGCTCCAAGTTCACAAGGGATCAGAAGGACTATTCCAAGGGGCAGGTCTACAGATGGCAATGTGGAGATATACCGGCAGGTCCAGCCCCTCCATCAGGCTTCACCTCGTCAGACAGTGGAGACAGCAATTACAATATCCCTTTCCTACCGTATCCTGTATATTCACCTCAATGTTTTTTAGGACAATGACGCGGACGAGGAAGACGCGGAGGGGATCGAGGGGCACCAGGCCCCCATCAAATGACGACCAGGTCACAGGTAACAACAATTTGGTCTTCAATATCTCATCCCAATATTTGTCATCAACACAGATGGAGGTCCTACAGAAGGGGCTTTGCTTCTGTCCGACCCTCCTCTTTAATGCATTTTCCATCGAACAAGAAATCAATTGTTTTTACAGGACACTGAGGCTTAAAAACACACTTCTCTAACGCAAACGAGACTATATTACCCTCATGTTCAGCTATACCACATGATCAATTTACATCTCAGTCACTTGGACTGAGGGAACAGAGTTCATATATGCACCCAACGAAGTACCACCCCGCTGAGACGTACATCGCTCTTGTGAGGGCAGATGTTGAGAAATGGCTTAAGAGCATCAGTGGTAGTGACTTCCAGGTGAGGCACTCACAATTCAGCTTTGCTGAACAACAGGCTTGAGAGTCTCAGAAACCACAAAGATCTAATTATTAAACCAGCCGACAAAGGCAGGGCCCTAGTGGTCCTAGATAAAACATACTATGTAGCTGAGATACATTCACATTCACAAATCTCTGACCAGTCAACATACCTACCCATCGATAGAGTTCCCACTTCCTCCATTAAGGCTCGACTATGGAGAAAGTTGACTATTAGTGATGAGCGAGCATGCTCGCCACTACTCGGTACTCGCACGAGTATCACTGTACTCGGGCTACTCGGCGAGCACCGAGTAATCTCGCGATACTCGTGCTGTGCTCGTGGTCGTCATCTCTGCATGTTGGCGCTCTTTTGAGAGCCAGCCCACATGCAGGGATTGGCTGGCAGACCACTGCAATGCCACAGCCCTGTTAGTTGTGGCATTGCAGTGATTGGCCGGCCTGCACAGCGTGACCGAGCCTTTATAAGACCCGTCTCTGCACACAGGCACAGCTCTGCACACAGGCATCCAGACAGTGAGTGTAGGGAGAGTGTCTGCTGCTGCCTAGGGACAGATTTGCGGCCCTCATAGATAGATCCGGAGCAGGGCTGCAAACTGCTGCTGACCACAACAGTCCTTCTCAGGACTAATCTAGGAGGATATAGGCAGGGTGATACAGATCGGAATCCATGCTTTTCTGTGACCATAACAGTCAACAGAATGTTGAACTTACTACCTTGATCCAGGTTAGGGACTAAAATCCTACTCTCCTGTGACTATTACAGTCACCAGACTGGTGTACTTACTACCTTAATACAGGTTAGGGACTAAAATCCTACTCTCCTGTGACCATTACAGTCACTAGACTGGTGTACTTACTACCTTAATACAAGTTAGGGACTAAAATCCTAATCTCCTGTGACCATTACAGTCACCAGACTGGTGTACTTACTACCTTAAAACAGGTTAGGGACTAAAATCCTACTCTCCTGTGACCATTACAGTCACCAGACTGGTGTACTTACTACCTTGATACAGGTTAGGGACTAAAATCCTACTCTCCTGTGACTATTACAGTCACCAGACTGGTGTACTTACTACCTTAATACAGGTTAGGGACTAAAATCCTAATCTCCTGTGACCATTACAGTCACTAGACTGGTGTACTTACTACCTTAATACAAGTTAGGGACTAAAATCCTACTCTCCTGTGACTATTACAGTCACCAGACTGGTGTACTTACTACCTTGATACAGGTTAGGGACTAAAATCCTACTCTCCTGTGACCATTACATTCACCAGACTGGTGTACTTACTACCTTGATACAGGTTAGGGACTAAAATCCTACTCTCCTGTGACTATTACAGTCACCAGACTGGTGTACTTACTACCTTGATACAGGTTAGGGACTAAAATCCTACTCTCCTGTGAGCATTACAGTCACCAGACTGGTGTACTTACTACCTTAATACAGGTTAGGGACTAAAATCCTAATCTCCTGTGACCATTACATTCACCAGACTGGTGTACTTACTACCTTAATACAGGTTAGGGACTAAAATCCTACTTGTAACGCCGGTGGTCTGGTGTCTTGGTTCCCTCGGCGTTACTGCGCTTTCACCCAATGCTCCTTCCCCCCCCTGTCCAGCTGGGAGACTGTAGTATGTTACCTGGATAGGATTCTGCTCAGTTCCCAGCTCCGCTGCGTAGCTGCACGTGTTGTATTGTCAGTGCTCCGCTGTTTACCTCTCGTGTGGACCCTGGCTCCCGCTGTGGAAGCTATCCGCGGGTTGTGAGGTCCTCTGCAGCTGGTGCATGACTTTCCACGTGTGTCTAGGCTTGCAGCCGCTGCCAGGTGCTCTGGGCATCGGTTCCTGTGCTGGCTATGCTGTATGGGTTCTGACTGTGCCTAGGGTGCGCGCCGCCACACCTTCCCCAGTTTAGTAAGATGGAGGGTGTGCGCTTGAATTGCTGTCCCCAGCCTATAGCTGAGGGTCAGCTCCTATTTAAAGTTCCTCTTCCCTGTTGGGCGTGGCCAGAGCCTCGCATTAGGTTTCTTAACCTAGCCCAGTGTGTTTGGTCCAACATGCTGCTCCTGGTCTGCCTTGTCTACAGCTCCTGTTCTGCCTGCTACCAGTTCGGGGAAAGCTGATGTCTGTGTCCCTGGACCCGTCTTGTCTGTGTTGGTGCCAACGTCCTTGTCTTGTTCCTCCTTGTGTCTTGCTGTTCCCGGTCTGGAGCCGTGTCCGTTGCATGGAGTCCAGACGTCCTGACTGTCGGTGTCCAAGATGGACCTGAGGTTCTGCCTGGTGTCCGTGCCTGGTGTCCGAGATGATCCCGAGGTTCCGCCTGGTGTCCGAGATGGTCCTGAGGTCCTGCCTGATGATGTCTTGCCTTGTGTCCGAGATGACCCCGATGTCTTGCCTGGTGTCCGAGATGACCCCGAGGTTCCCGCCTGGTGTCCGAGATGACCCCGAGGTTCCCGCCTGGTGTCCGAGATGACCCCGAGGTTCCCGCCTGGTGTCCGAGATGACCCCGAGGTTCCCGCCTGGTGTCCGAGATGACCCCGAGGTTCCCGCCTGGTGTCCGAGATGACCCTGAGGTTCCCGCCTGGTGTCCGAGATGACCCTGAGGTTCCCGCCTGGTGTCCGAGATGACCCTGAGGTTCCCGCCTGGTGTCCGAGATGACCCTGAGGTTCCCGCCTGGTGTCCGAGATGACCCTGAGGTTCCCGCCTGGTGTCCGAGATGACCCTGAGGTTCCCGCCTGGTGTCCGAGATGACCCTGAGGTTCCCGCCTGGTGTCCGAGATGACCCTGAGGTTCCCGCCTGGTGTCCGAGATGACCCTGACGTTCACGCCTGGTGTTCGTGATGTTCCGTGTCCATGATGTTCCGTGTCCTTGATGTGTGTTCTTGTTCAGTAAACGTTACTTTTGCTATACCTGAAGTGTGCGGTGTCGTCTTGTCCTGCAGGTTACCATCTAGCCCACATGCTCAGCTGCCACAGAACCCGGTTGCTGTTCTTCCCTAGTCTGGGCAGGGCCCGGGTCCCCCCTGTGGTCCAGTGGGTCCACATTCCCCTTACCTCATGGGTCGCGAGCGCGACCGTGACAGTAGGCTCTGGCCATGGACTCCGCTGAGCATGTGTGGACTGCAGGACATTCCCCGGATCCCACTTGGTATGTGGACTAGATTGCTCGAGCCCGTGTGGTCAGCGGCTCTGATCACTCGAGTGATGGACTCTGCTGCTTTTTTTGTGACCTGTGGGACGTACCGCCTAACCCAATTGAACTTTTTGTGGACTTTTTTCTTTTGGGTTTTCAGAAGAGGGGGCCTGAGGAGGGGGATACTGTAACGCCGGTGGTCTGGTGTCTTGGTTCCCTCGGCGTTACTGCGCTTTCACCCAATGCTCCTTCCCCCCCCTGTCCAGCTGGGAGACTGTAGTATGTTACCTGGATAGGATTCTGCTCAGTTCCCAGCTCCGCTGCGTAGCTGCACGTGTTGTATTGTCAGTGCTCCGCTGTTTACCTCTCGTGTGGACCCTGGCTCCCGCTGTGGAAGCTATCCGCGGGTTGTGAGGTCCTCTGCAGCTGGTGCATGACTTTCCACGTGTGTCTAGGCTTGCAGCCGCTGCCAGGTGCTCTGGGCATCGGTTCCTGTGCTGGCTATGCTGTATGGGTTCTGACTGTGCCTAGGGTGCGCGCCGCCACACCTTCCCCAGTTTAGTAAGATGGAGGGTGTGCGCTTGAATTGCTGTCCCCAGCCTATAGCTGAGGGTCAGCTCCTATTTAAAGTTCCTCTTCCCTGTTGGGCGTGGCCAGAGCCTCGCATTAGGTTTCTTAACCTAGCCCAGTGTGTTTGGTCCAACATGCTGCTCCTGGTCTGCCTTGTCTACAGCTCCTGTTCTGCCTGCTACCAGTTCGGGGAAAGCTGATGTCTGTGTCCCTGGACCCGTCTTGTCTGTGTTGGTGCCAACGTCCTTGTCTTGTTCCTCCTTGTGTCTTGCTGTTCCCGGTCTGGAGCCGTGTCCGTTGCATGGAGTCCAGACGTCCTGACTGTCGGTGTCCAAGATGGACCTGAGGTTCTGCCTGGTGTCCGTGCCTGGTGTCCGAGATGATCCCGAGGTTCCGCCTGGTGTCCGAGATGGTCCTGAGGTCCTGCCTGATGATGTCTTGCCTTGTGTCCGAGATGACCCCGATGTCTTGCCTGGTGTCCGAGATGACCCCGAGGTTCCCGCCTGGTGTCCGAGATGACCCCGAGGTTCCCGCCTGGTGTCCGAGATGACCCCGAGGTTCCCGCCTGGTGTCCGAGATGACCCCGAGGTTCCCGCCTGGTGTCCGAGATGACCCTGAGGTTCCCGCCTGGTGTCCGAGATGACCCTGAGGTTCCCGCCTGGTGTCCGAGATGACCCTGAGGTTCCCGCCTGGTGTCCGAGATGACCCTGAGGTTCCCGCCTGGTGTCCGAGATGACCCTGAGGTTCCCGCCTGGTGTCCGAGATGACCCTGAGGTTCCCGCCTGGTGTCCGAGATGACCCTGAGGTTCCCGCCTGGTGTCCGAGATGACCCTGACGTTCACGCCTGGTGTTCGTGATGTTCCGTGTCCATGATGTTCCGTGTCCTTGATGTGTGTTCTTGTTCAGTAAACGTTACTTTTGTTATACCTGAAGTGTGCGGTGTCGTCTTGTCCTGCAGGTTACCATCTAGCCCACATGCTCAGCTGCCACAGAACCCAGTTGCTGTTCTTCCCTAGTCTGGGCAGGCCCGGGTCCCCCCTGTGGTCCAGTGGGTCCACATTCCCCTTACCTCATGGGTCGCGAGCGCGACCGTGACACTACTCTCCTGTGACCATTACAGTCACCAGACTGTTGTCGCTGTATACAAGCAAAATGCGCAAGGGCGTTGGCAAGGAACAAGGAAATGAACGTGATGGTGGTGCAGGCGGAGGCCGAGGTCGTGTGCAAGCACTAATTTCGTAACAAGAAAGGGGCACATCTACTCGCTCACACGTCCTGTCCCAAATTCTTGGGGCCCGCTGCAGTACACCGCTCTTGAACCAACACCAGTGTCAACAGGTTGTTACTTGGATAGCGGATAATGCTTCAAGTCAGATTGGCACCTCCACAAACACCCTGTCTTCCACACGGTCAAGTGTCAGTAGCCGTGATACTGCACCGCACATTTCCCAACCTGATCCTCCTTCCTACCACCAGGCCGAGTACACGTCCACGGACATTACTGATCCCACACTTGGACACTCGGAAGTCCAGAAGTGTGTACCTATGGGTGAGTGGAGGTACATGGCAAATTCCCATAACAAAATTTAAATTCAGTTGTCATTTGTTGGTGGTGTGGTGAAGTCTGGCCCAATCCAACCCTTGTTCATCTTGATCAGAGTCAGCCTGTCAGCATTTTCAGTTGACAGGCAGGTGCGTTTATCAGTAATGATTCCACCTGCGGATCTGTAAACACGCTCTGACAAAACGCTAGCGGCAGGGCAGGCCAGGACTTCCAAGGCGTAGAGAGCCAATTCATGCCACGTGTCCAGCTTGGAGACACAATAATTGAAAGGCACAGAGGAATCTAGCAGTACAGTTGTTTGATCTGCAAGGTACTCCTTCAGCATCTGGCCAAACTTAGCATTTCTTGTGGCACTACCCCGCACCTCAGGGGCTGTGGTACGTGAGGGGCTGAGAAAACTGTCCCACATCGTAAAGACTGTTCCCCTACCTCTGGCGGATTGGACTTGAGCCCCTCTCGGACGTACGCCTTGGTTGTCCACTGATTCCTGACCTATGCCGCTAGCGTTTTGTGAGGGGAATGATTTGCCTACTTCCGTGACTATGGCCTTCTGGAAATGCTGCATTTTGGCTGACCTCTCCACCTCAGGAATGAGAGACATAAAGTTCTCCTTGTAGCGTGGGTCTAACAGTGTTGCCAACCAGTACTGATTTTCGGCCAAGATGTTGTGAACGCGAGGGTCATGAGCCAGGCAGCTTACCATAAAGTCAGCCATGTGCACCAGACTCTTAACAGCCATCACTTCAGTATCCAGACCAACACGATGACTGAACATGCTGTCCTCCTCCTCCTCATCTCCACTGTCCTCTGGCCAGTCACGCAGAATCAAGGGTATGACTTGTGTGCATGTCATATCCTCAATTTGTGGCCAGAGAGTTGCTCCATGTCTTCATCCTCCTCCTCCTCGTCATAGTCCTCCACTGCACGTTGTGATGAGAAGAGGCTGGGCTGTGTGTTTTCACCCACACCCACTACTGTTTCTTGCTCCAAGTCATCGCGCTCGGCCTGCAATGCATCCTCTTTGTTTTTCAGCTGAGACCGTTTTAGAAGGCAGAGTAGTGGTATGGTGACTCTAATAATGGCGTCATCGCCGCTCACCATCTTGGTGGAGTCCTCAAAGTTTTGGAGGACGGTACATAGGTCGGACATCCATCTCCACTCCTCAGGTGTTATGTGTGGAGTTTGACCCATTTCCCGACGGCTTAGGTGATGCAGGTAGTCCACAACTGCCCTCTTCTGCTCACATATTCTGACCAACATGTGCAGAGTTGAATTCCAATGCGTGGGGACATCACACACCAGTCTGTGGGCCGGAAGACGCAAACGGCGCTGAAAGCCGGCAAGGCCGGCTGAAGCAGCAGGTGACTTGCGAAAATGTGCAGACAGACGGCGAACCTTTACCAGCTGTTCAGACAGCTCTGGGTATGACTTTAGAAACCTCTGAACCACCAGGTTGAGCACATGGCCCACGCATGGAACATGCGTCAGCTGGCCTCGCCTCAAAGCTGCCACCAGGTTCCGGACATTGTCACACACGACCTTTCCTGGCTTTAGGTTTAGAGGTGTGAGCCAGTGATCTGCCTGCTGTTTCAGAGCTGTCCACACCTCTTCTGCATTGTGGGGTTTGTCACCTATGCAGACTAGCTTCAGCACAGCCTGTTGCCGCTTCGCAGAGGCAGTGCTGCAGTGCTTCCAGCTTGGGACTGGTGTGGAGGGTACAGTGGATGAGGATGCGCAGGAGGAGGAGGCTGAAGAGCATGACATTCCGGAGCTGTAGAGTGTCGGTGAAACCCTGACAGAGGTAGGGCCTGCTATCCTTGCTGTGGGAAGGACGTGTTCCGTCCCTCGCTCAGACTGTGTCCCAGCCTCCACAATATTAACCCAGTGTTTTGTCAAGGAGATGTAGCGGCCTTGCCCACAAGCACTTGTCTACGTGTCTGTGGTTAGGTGGACTTTGGCTGAAACAGCGTTGTTCAGGGCACGTGTGATGCTGTTGGACACGTGGTTATGCAATGCGGAGACGGCACATCTGGAGAAATAGTTGCGGCTGGGGACCGAGTAACGTGGGACAGCAGCCGCCATCAGGTCGCGGAATGCTTCCGTCTCCACCAGCCGGAAAGGCAACATTTCTAGCGCTATGAGTCGCGAAATGTGATCATTCAGGACTGTGGCATGTGGGGCGTTGGCAGCGTATTTGCGCCTGCGTTCAAAGGTTTGCTGAATGGATAATTGAACGCTGCGCTGGGACAAGGACGTGCTTGATGGTGGGGTTATTTGTGCGTGGGCAACTTCAGGTGCAGGGCCGGAGGCTTGTTCGCGGCCAGCATGGAGAGGGGATTGGCTTGCATGCACAACACGCGAAGACGTAGCAGTGACATCAGCAAGCACCGCTCCTCGACTCTGTTGTACTTCCCACAAAGTCGGGTGCTCGGCTGACATGTGCCTGATCATGCTGGTGGTGGTCAGGCTGCTAGTTTTCGTACCCCTGCTGCTGCTGGCATGGCAGGTGTTGCAAATGGCCTTTTTAGAGTCATCTGGAGCCAACTTAAAAAACTGCCAGACTCGGGAAGACCTAACATTTGCACAGGCACCTTGTGTCGTGTTGTTGTTCCAGGGAACGGTTGCCTGTCTTCTGCCTGCAGACCCGACCCTGCTTCGTACTGCCTGTTGGGATGCTAAGCCTCCCTCCCCCTGTGCACTGCTGTCCTCGCTCTGCATATCCTCCTGCCAGGTTGGGTCAGCTACTGGATCATCCACCATGTCGTCTTCCTCTTCCTTGGCTAATCGCTGGACTGCTCCTCCTTCTCCTCATGTGCCACCATGATGACCGTTACAATAGTTAGGCTGTTGTTTCAGGTATACCCCCAGTGGTAAATTTTTACGCCCATTCTTTTTGAATGGGCATTACAACGACAGGATACTCGCTCCTTTTCAATGGGAAAAATGTTTTGAGGCCCTCATGCACGTCTCTATCCAGGGACAATGTGGAGCCTCCCAATTTTTGGCTGCCCTGGCCAAAGGGCTATACTACAATACACCCACTTCAGGGTTACAGGCCCTCCTGCACGTCTCTATCCAGGGACAATGTGGAGCCTCCCAATTTTTGGCTGCCCTGCCAAAGGGCTATACTACAATACACCCACTTCAGGTTTATAGGCCCTCCTGCACGTCTCTATCCATGGACAATGTGGAGCCTCCCAATTTTTGGCTGCCCTGCCAAAGGGCTATACTACAATACACCCACTTCAGGTTTACAGGCCCTCCTGCACGTCTCTATCCAGGGACAATATGGAGCCTCCCAATTTTTGGCTGCCCTGTCAAAGGGCTATACTACAATACACCCACTTCCTTACAATGGGCACTTCAGGTTTACAGGCCCTCATGCACGTCTCTATCCAGGGGCATTGGTGAACCTCCCAATTTTGGACTGCCCTGGCAAACGAAAATACTACAATAGACCCAGTTCCTCAAAATGGGCACATTATGTCAAGAGGCCTTCATGTACGTCTCTTCTCAGGGACATCGGAGTGCCGCACAATGTTTTCACGTAAAATCTTTCATGTAATCACAAAAAGTAACATACACCAGCTGTATCTCACTATTGGGTATGTGCCCTCAACATTTCCACCCTGAATATTCATTTTGGTGTCATTTTGGAAGGTTTTCTGGTGACTCCGTAAAATTGGCGTGAAACTCGGACAACATTGTTCACAGCTGTGACTTTTGAGTGAGAAATGCTTCCAGTGGTCTTCCCCATGGTGTTGCCATGTCATTTGAGCACTCTTCTGAGACTTTTGTGACATTTTTAGGGTTTCTACATGCTGCCGGCAGTCATTTCATAAAAATACTCGGGTCTCCCATAGGATAACATTGGGCTCGGTACTCGGGTCGAGTACACGAGTATCCCGGGATGCTCGGCCCGAGCTTCGAGCACCCGAGCATTTTAGTACTCGCTCATCACTATTGACTATCACTTACACAATGATACGATCGATACTAAGCTTGCCGAATATCTCATCAACAATCATCCTATTACTCCAGTGTTTTATACTCTTCCAAAAATTCACAAAGATCTGTTTAGACCACCCGGCAGACCTATAGTCGCCTCAACAGACAATCCTTTCACCTGTTGCAAAAACACTTGAAGAAATTATTTCCCCTCTGATACAACTAACCCCTTCATACATCAAAGACACCGGACATTTTCTAATGATTCTCTGTGAAGGTTTGGTCTGGGTTTGTCACTATTGATGTGACTAGCCTTTATACAAGCATTGATCACAACGATGGAGTAACAGCGGTTATTTGGTTTTTAGAAAATTACACAGATTTTTCAAACAAAAAGGTGTTTTGTACAGATTTTCTTCACTTGGTACTTACCAAGAACTTTTTTCTTTTCCAGGACCAATACTATGCCCAATGTAAAGGCACAGCAATGGCCAGTAATGTAGCGCCCCCTTACGCCAACATTAACATTATCCAAATTTGAAGAGGAATAGGTTTATGAACATCCCTACATCAACGATGTGTTTCTACTATGGAAGGGTGATGAAAGCACACTTATGAACATTTTCCACCATATCAAAACATCAGTCACTGGCCTAACCTTTACTTTACACCATCATCAATCACCCATCAATTTTTTGGACACGATGGTCCTGTTAGGCTCTGTAGGCAAAATTACAACAGACCTGTATACTAAACCCACAGATCGTAATAGCCTTCTTCACTTTACTGTCACCCCCCACATATGAAACGTTCATTACCCAAGTCCCAACACATTAGGGTACAACCGGAGAGTGTCGGATTCAGAAACAAGACATGATAAGATGACTAAAATTTATCACCAGAGGCTACCCTCCTCAGTATGCCGTTCCCCAACCAGCACAGCCGAGACAAAGTGCAAGTGCATTACCTAGAGTAGTGTTTGATAATACCCATCATCCCTTCAATGGACCCCTACACGGGGACAGCGTATCCGAATGTTCCAGAATTTAAAAATCCCCCACTAGTGTGTTACAAAAGACCTAACAACCTCAGAGATCAACTAGTGAGGGCCGACATCGGTACACAAAAGGCGCCCAAAGTTCAACGTTTTCTATCAACACCTAAACAGGGGACCTTCCCATGCCTTGGTTGCGGCCACTGTTCAAATATCACGAAGGGTCAGTACTTCATACACCCTAGGACGGGGAAGGCTTATCCAATAAAAGGCTTTTATACATGTGATTCCACATATGTAGTTTACCTCATCAAATGCCCTTGTGGACTCGGGTATGTTGGAGAGACCACCCAGCATGCCCATGACCGCATAGGGAAACGCAAATCTACCAATAGGTGTGGACATAATATGTTACCTATACCACACCACTTCAACGAACACTGGCACACCGTGGCCCAATTGAAGTACGAAATCATTGAGCAGGTACATGTTCCCAGACGGGGTGGCAATAGGATCCAAAAACAGAAGGAGCGCGAATGCTTCTGGATCCACCAGTTACAAAGGTTGGCACCGTATGGCCAGAACAGAGAACATGAAATACTACCCTCAAGTTAGCTGCATTTTCATGCTCATATAGTACTGCAGATTGGTTGAGAGTCCTGCACTAAAAACTGTATCTGTGTTTTGTAATTAATATGTGCTATGGTACTCAACCCTTAGTGACAATTTGGAACGTGACCTGGTCGTCTATGGTTGGATATCATGTAATAACAACAGTCACGCATAATTTATAAAATAATGCTTTATTATATTTGTTGTTCTTCTGATGACACTCAAGACTGGTGTGTAAAAACTGCAGTAACAATACAAGATACATTAAATGATCCATTGAGGTAAATTAATCATTACTATGCAACCTGTGATGTAGCACCATATGGTGACATCTATCCTCAGTAATTCCCCAACAGTTATTTCCACCCCTTTCTTTTGTGCACTCTTATGCCACCTTCCAGATTAGCTCTAACGTAAGTATGTTGTCCCCAATGTTGTTGTTGTGCCTCTATTTATTATGTTCTCCTTCTTTCAGCAGAGATACTGAGGCTGAGGCAGGCTCCATGGTCACCTGACCCACTACAGACGACATCACTTCCGGCGCATGCGCAATAGCTCCCGCTTGCATTCTACGTTGGGCTGCTTCCTGCATTCCAAAGGCAGAAAGCAGGAAGCGGTCCCAGCATGGACACAGCACACAATGCTTCACACCTTATATAAACCCCTAGTTGCCGATACACTGTCCCCACCACCCCAGCACGCTGCACGGCTGCTCTACATCAGGTAATTGCACTAATACAACTGGGTTTGACACCCAGGTGTACACATATCATCCTCCTTGACCTTTGTGCTTTAATTTCAGGCATTAAGCATTACTCCTTTAGAGCTCTCAGGCCAATTGGGGTACACCTGAACCCAGGGGCACAAATTCACTTCTATACCAAGGTGAACATAATATTCTCCATATGTCTACATACAATCTGTCACTTTCTGATGATCATGATCTAGTAGCATCACCTTTCATATTAAACCCTTAGGTTTCTCTGGTAGGGGTTTACCAGCATGGGCTCTATAGATGCAAACCAACACTGTATAAGTATGCTTTTTCTATATATTACTATCTAAATACTCACACTTTGCAAGTACTTGTTATCACTGTATCTAGTTACTTTATAGCTGTAGCTATAACGTCATATTTATCTATACTTATACCCCCTGAAGAAACCCTGAGGGTACTATACCCCTATATACCCTCGTTACCAGTTTGGTATATATTCCAGGTAACAATATAACATTATATTTCATTGTACTTGTCATATCGGTTGGGGCATTATCACCCAACAGTTAAACTATAAGGGCTCAGTTTATATGACCAGTATCTGAGACACTGGGATCCCTGACAGATGATACAATTGCACCAGGCATTGCTCTTGCCACAATTTTCATGGGTAAGCCTATGCCTCACATTTACCTGTTTCCTTTTTCTCCCCAGATATCTCTCTTATTTTTCTATTTGTTGCATTCCCTTTTTCTTCTCTTTTTCACCTAAACTCTTTTGGCTCTTTTCCTTTCCTCACCCACTTTATGCCTGTATATACACTGTAGGCAGAACTCACTGAAGAGCATCAATTATGATGTAATAATTGATTGTTTCCACACACAGATTCTCTCACTGGTTCCCAACTAGTGACCTGTTTTGCAGTATTCTTGTTAAGCACAGTTCATATAGGTATGGTTTTTGTAATTTATCGCATGTGTTATAAACATACGTACATGATTGTAGACAATGTTTCTAGTAGGCTACTGTAATGGTATGAGACCACCTGAGGAAGATAGCGATGGCTATCAAAACGCGTTGTGGCGTTAGAGAGCAAACTGACTTAATAAATAAGGTTTGTAAATTTAAATTAAGTCTCTGGTTCTCTTGCTACAGCGCTCCTATTACACCGCACACTCTTTATTCCCTGTGATCGGCATTTCTCCCTCCGGGGAGAGTGGTGTGGAGGTGTTCCTGGCATAATCTAATAGACGATAGGTCCTGCCGTGACATCACTGCGGAACGTCCACAGCAGTCACGTGGGCCGGTCACCTGATCACCGCCGGAGGAATCCCTCAGAGCGGTCTCTCCAAGCTGAGTCTCTGCCAGCACCCTCACCTGGAAGCGTGAATCTCAGTTGTGAGGGGGCATCGGCACATCTCTCCCAGGTGAGTGGTTAGCACAATAACACTGTTAAAGCCCTCTTAATCCTACGGGTCCTCAATATTGGTGAACCATTTTTCAGTTTTCTCTCGCCCGTGGAAGTCTTCAGATCCCCCTTCTTTGGAAGAATGGTTTACAGAGATAGCAGGTCAACACATGGAAATGATAGCTCAAACTCACATTGAAACCATTTAGTGACAATTACATTGGTTTCTAAGTATTGAACTAAAGGTTTACCGAACCCATTCATGTCCTGCCCTTGCGTCTTAGTCGGCTAATAATTCTTTTCGACCCTTCAATTGGTCGGATAGGTATCTGCCCTTATACAACACATTTGGTTTACTGAACAGATCGGACCCTTGGCTCTTGTACTCTCTTTTTTTTGTGTGTGTGTGTATTAATTTCTTCTCTCTAAATAGGTTTAAAAACAAGTTAACAGATGTTCTGGTGTTGACACACTTTTGTATATGACTTTTCATACATCCTAGTAATGTATATAATTTGAATTGCATTTCTTACTATGGCCTATTGCAATATCTTGTCTATTCACTGTTAATCTCATTTATTGAAAAATTAATAATGTTGAATTGGAAAAAAAATTTCCATCTCTGTAGTTTATATCCAATTTTGACATTAGTCATTACACAGCAAAAACATAAGATATCAAAAAAGGCTAAATGTAGTTGTCGGAGGATTTTTTTCAATGGTTCTATTAATGATCACTGCCATATGCATAGCATCAATATAATAGTCCTCTAAATTTGCCATTCTTATTGAATGGTATTTTTCTAATTGAAACCATTAAAAATCATACAAAACTGCATACAGCAGGTTTCATTCACTAGATTTGAATCTCTCATACCCAGAAAGAATGATGCATGACACAGAAATATCACAGCGATGTATGGAATTTACAGTACATGCTAAAGCTTTACACAGGTGTGGAAAAAACATTAAAGCATGGGGGAAGTTCGAAAACGTTTGGGTCAGCATTTCAGTAAATGGAGTGGTTGTGGCCAGAATTAAAGGTGTCATCAAAGCTGAGAAATGCAATCATATACTTATTAGGGAGGTTTCTGATAGGCTCCATGTCTCATGCAGCAGAACAACGACCCAAAACATACAGCCAATGTAATTAAGAACTCTTTAGTGTAATAAAGAACAAGAAGTCCAGGTAGTGATGATTTGGCCACCACCGCGCACCGATCTCAACATCATCAAATTTGTCTGGGATTACACGATGACTGAAATGATTTCCCTATGTTCATAGAAGATCTGTGATTGGTTCTCCATGACGTTTGGAACAATCTTTATACTAAGTTCCTTCAAAATCTGTGTACAAGTATACCCGGACACAAGTGATGGTGTTTCGAATGCAAAGAGCAGTCACACGATTTCGAGTTAGATTTCTCTTCATTCGGGTTGCATTTTGTTAATTCATACAAACCATTGACATTTCTAGTTTTAATAGTGTTGCTGTTCATAATTCTTTCCACAACTGCTTAAAGCCTATGCACAGGATTGTATTTAGACCAATTGTGGAGTTAACCTGTAATCTAGATTTCTTTGTGACTTCTTCAAAAACTCTCTGGGCCGGAATGATCATGAAGAAGACACACTCACACCAAATGGGTGGAAGATTGCAATAACTTCCCGCGTGTTAGGTATAAAGAATAAATGGATGACATTAACAGGACACCGACTTCTTTCTGTCTCTCAAACAATTACCAGTGCTACTAGTGTGGTTTCCGTCTAAAATGGCTATAATTATTTTAATGTAAACATTTTCAATTTAGTCGGCATTTACAACTTCTTTACCTTTCACCACTGTATTCAAATACTACTGTCTATACTTTCTGTGGCGGCTCCATTGTAAATGAAGGGTCCCCAGGTTATAAAGACTGCCGTATACAATACATTTCTAGTACTTTCTATGAAGTACTGTATTAGGGAATATTTTCACATTTAATACATAGCTATTAGTTGTAAAAATACTGAATTTGTTATGGCCACTTTACACGTCCAGATATCGTCGTCCAACTTCGATAAAAACTCACGTGGTTCGTGCGTTGTATGGTCTAAATGACCAATTCGATGCAAGAACGATGCCAAAATGATATCAGGGGAGAAATGAGAAGCTCTCCAACTGCCCGATATTGGATGGACGATCTGGCAGGATCGTGCTGTGTGACGGCCCAACCCCGACTTGGAGCACAACTTCCCCTATCCTCTCCCATGTTAAACGGTCGTTCCCAGGGTCGCTCGTCCAAGGGGGCGTAGACATTGCAGTTGTGTTGCCTGCCGATATCGCGCTGTGTAACATCTCCTATGCGATCTTGGATTTCATTCAAAAAAGTGCGCGCTCCCGTGCCGTTGTATACAATATCGAAACGATGTTGGGACGTGTAAAGTGGCCATTATTGTCATTAAGAAAGCAAAATGTATGCAAAACACAGAAAAGAGTGACAATGGAGTGACTGTAACCTACCTATAACAGCAGCCGTGCGGACAGGTTTTGGTGCAGTGGTGTCCCATCTGCCACCCGAGGGATGAGACCACTTCCCAACATTCCTCTCCGAGAAGAAGGCATATTGCTGTGCTTGAGGCTGACCAGTTTTCCAAAGAGAAAAGAAGAGTTGTTTCTCTTTCTCTATACCATCTTTGTATGGTTTCTGGACAGAGGCTCTTACAGCCTCTATACATGCTATGGGAGCACGGGCTCCACGAAACTGCTTCATAGCTTTCTCCACAGCAGTGTCCAAGAAGGTTTCCATGTTGGGATTGGATGGTACAAAGTTAGTGCTGAGTCTCCGCTTACCCAAATCAGTTCCTAAAATAAAGAAAACAAAATACATTACTTTCTTTTGGGAAGGGAGGGGAGTGTTGCAGCGATAGCACTATATGAACTGTTTGAATCAATCTACAATGTACTGCATGACCTCCCTGTCTTGTGTGTCCTGGAATCCTCTATATTCTCATGATGTAGATGATAGTTATTGTATGCCCCAAATAAAATAGTTAATTCTCCCAAAATATTTACAGGTGCATCTCAATGAATTAGAGTATCATCAAAAAGTTCATTTATTGATGATTATGGCTTACAGCCAATGAAAACCCAAAGGTCATTATCTCAGAAAACTAAAGTAGAGAGGATGAAAGGTCTGAGAGATAAATTAATATATAAATAGGTATCAGAGGCTTCACCTTGTGCGGTTGTGAGAGTCACAACCACTCTAAAAGCATATCACAGCTGCTGCAGTCCCCAGCGTGGTGCATATAGAGTAGAGAGGATGAAGGGTTAAAAACTGTGCATATTCCACAAGACCTCATATTCCACAAGACCACATATTCCACAAGACCACATAGGGTGAATAAAATATTGCTTGTTAGTCAACGCGTTTCAGGGCTCCCTGGCCCCTTGCTCAGGACAAATCAATATCATATTGCCATGTTTCAGGGAGCACTGAAGTGCCTTGACTAATAAATAAATTCAACATTATATTCACCCTTTGATGTCTCGTGGAATATGGCAGCGCAGTTTTTAATCCTTCATCCTCCCTACTTTAACGTTCTGAGATAATGACCTTTGGATTTTTATTGTCTCTAAGCCTTTTAATCATTAACATTACAGAAATAAACACTTGAAATATATTATATAGACATTACAAATGGAATGATCTATGTGTTTCACTTTATGTGCTGAAAAAAATGAACTTTTTGATGATATTCTAATTCACCGAGTTATATATATATATATATATATATATATATATATATATATATATATATATATTATATATATATATAATATACACACACACACAGATTTTTTTTTCACCGTGCTGAGCCATGATATATACTCATTAATACACAATATTACAATATTATGCATACAGAAAGTAATTTTACATGTAATTATACATATTATATATATATATATATATTATACACACATACACCGTACACACTGACCATTCAATAGTATGGGGTCATTTAGAAATGTCCTTATTTTTAAAAGAAAAGCACATTTTTTCTTCAATGAAGCTAACATTGAATGAATCAGAAATACACTCTATACATTGTTAATGAGGCAAATGACTATTCTAGCTTATTCTAGCTGCAAACATCTAGTTTTAATGCAGTACCTACAGTACATAGGTGCATAGAGGCCCATTTCCAACAACCACCACTCCAGTGTTTTAATGGTACATTGTGTTTGCTAACTGTGTAAGAAGGCTAATGGATGTTTAGAAAACCTTTGCACAAGTATGTTAGCACAGCTGAAAATGGTTTGGCCGATTAAAGAAGGTATAAAATTGACCTTCCTTGGAGAAACAGGTTGAGAATCTGAAGCATTACATTTGTTTGTTCTATGAAACTCCCAAAATGGCCAGAAAAAGAGAAATGTCATGTGAAACTCGACAGTCTATTCTTGTTCTTAGAAATGAAGGCTATTACATGCAAGAATTTGCCAAGAAACTAAAGATTTCCTATAACGGTGTGTACTACTCCCTTTAGAGGAGAGCACAAATAGGCTCTAACCAGAGTAGAAAGAGAAGTGGGAGGCCCCGCTGCACAACTGAGCAACAAGACAAGTACATTAGAGTCTCTAGTTTGAGAAATCAATGCCTCACAGCTCATCATCTGGCAGCTTCATTGAATAGTACCCGGCAAAGGTCTGCAATGCTGTAATGGATGCAAAGGGAGCATTCTTTGACGAGAGCAAAGTTTGAAGGAGAATATTATTATTTCAAATAAAAATCACTTTCTAACCTTGTCAATGTCTGGACTATATTTTCTATTCATTTTCCAACTCATTTGATAAATAAAAGTATGAGTTTTCATGGAAAAACAAAATTGTCTGGGTGACTCCAAACTTTTGAAAGGTAGTGTATAGATATTATACACACACACACACACACACACACACACATACACACACACGTAGATATATGAATGCACATATCTATACATGCATACACACACACACAGACATCTAGTGCCTTAAAAAAGTATTTATACTCTGGATATTACTTTGCCTTAAAGTTTTTTGGGTGAGAAAATTTGTAATAGTTCAGTCTAAATCACAATGTATTTGGTGCCATAATGTTAACTATTTTTTAATCTGCTTCGATTGAAAATTCCCAAACTACACTATATAGCTGCTATTCAATTTTTTTCTCTGATTCTTTTTGATGATGATTTGAGAATCTCCAGTGCATGCTGGGATCCTCAAATATAGAGTCATTGAGGCAGACTGCTGTAGCTGCCATAACCCTATCTCCTCCCTGAAACAAGCTAGCAACAGAGCGGTGTCAGAATATCCGGCATGCAGACACCAGTGATGTCACTTGAGGCACCAACAGAGCCGCACTGTCATTGTACACATCACACAGGTACTAGTCCAGCCCCTGATGCCAGCGTCACTGATGGCTCTTAATTTCAGGGAGGGGGCAGGTGCCGCAGTCTCTGCCCCCCGATAACGCTTCATCTGAGTACCCCAGCATGCACTGGGAATTCTTCAAAGCATCATCAAAAAAGAACTAGGAAAAGAATAGAATAGCAGTTTGTGTAGCGAGGGAAGAATAGGTCATTTTTAACGCAAGTATATTTCAAAATAGTTTATAATCATGGTAATAAATAGATAGGGATTTAGAATAAAAATTACTTTGGCCTTCAGACCACATCTTAAGATGTGTACTATTGGGATTTTATGCGATATACCAACATAAAGTAGTAATTATTTGTAAGTGTAAAGGAAATGATACATAGTTATCTAAATATTAATAAAAAATATGAATCTGAAAATTGTAATGCACACTCATACTGTAATTTCCTCCGAGATCAATAAAGTTTATCTTATCTTATCATAGTCAGTCCCTTGTAGTTTGATATCCCTAAATAAAATCCTGAGTGCCCAATTACCTCCAGAAGTCATCAATACATAGAATACATTACACACAGGTGGACTCAAAGTAGAACTACAGCTATTCTGTGATGGCCTCAGTGGCTTTTTCATGTGTTTTTTGCTCAATCCTGCTGTCGGGAGGCTTTTATTCAGCAGGAACAAGGAAGCTGGTTGAGTTGATGGAAAGATGGAGTAAGGGTAATACAGGGCAATCATGAAGGAAAACCTGTTAGTTAAAAACCGCGGTGTGAAGCCAGCCTGTCAGGTTCTGTCCGGTGTTTTGCAGGATGCACTGGACAGAACCTGACATCCACGGACAAGCAGAACCAGAGGGTATATCTGCCCTTCGATCCTGCTGTTTGCCGGCTTCATTACTGGCACTGTCCAGTGCTGAAAATTCAGTACCGCAGCTGCAGTGGAGCTGGCCACGGTGCTGAAATTTCAACTGTGGAGCGCTCAAGGTGCTGAAATTCAGCGGCGGCAGCTTTCAACAGCTGCCGCTCTTTCAGCTCCAGGCGTCCGGGACCAAGCACGATTTTCTGCCTGATCCGGCACGATCCAGGTGGATCTGGTGTTGTCTGATTTTGCATCAGACACAAAAAATGCTGCAGACTCTGGTTTTGTGTCCGATGCAAAATTTGGACAAAACCGGATCCTACCGGAAAATCCCCAAACTGGATGGCAAATAACAGCCATCCGGAAATAACAGCCATCCGGCCCTATTGTGATACAAGGGGGTTGAATTCGGATCCGGGGCTGTTCAGTTCACACTGGACATCCTCGGACCCAAAAAACTGTGGTGTGAAGCCACCTTAGAGGCTGGAAAAGACTTGACAGTAGGACGTGGGTTCACCTTCCAACAGGTCAACAACCCTAATCCTGCTGCCAGAACCACAAGGTAATGGTTTAGATCAAAGCATATTCACGTGTGTGAATGGCCCAGTTAAGCAACATCTCATTTATTTAACAAACTACCAGACCTTTGCTCAAAGTCCAGACCTAAATCACATTGAGAATCTGTGGCAAAATTTGATAATTGCGTTCACAGACATCTCTATCCAATCTCACGGAGCAAAGAAGAAAGGTCAAGATTCTAGAAGTACTAAGCCGGTATAGACATACCCCAAAAGACTTGCAGCAGTAATTGTAGCCAAAGGTGATCATACAAAGACTCAGGGGGCTGAATACAAACGCGCATCACAATTGTCAGATACATACGGTATATTTAAAATATTTAGAACACTATTTCATTAACACTTCACAAATACTTAGTGTTGGTATATCACACAAATTCCAATGAATTAATTACATTTAAGATTGTGGGTGTAACGCCAAGCATGAATACTTTTTCAAGTCACTGTATATACACATACACAGTGTTCAGGATAAAGGAATACACCCCAGTGGAAAAATAGGATTTTAAATCAAATGTCTCAATGACAAGAACAATTTCCAAGATTTTGAAAATACATTTCCGTAGAACATTTTTTTACCCATAACAGGAAAGTAGGTTAAGAGTTTAACTTTTATATTATATATACACACACATACTCATATATATACATACACACACTATTTTTGGTGGAGTAGAGTGGCTTTACTATTGGCGGAGAAATGCATCTGTGGAACAATTTGCTTTTAGCGGATCTTACATAGGTCTGTTGAGTGCAGACATGGCCAATGCATCTGAAAAAATTATTTTCTAAATCTTTTTAACTTATTCCCTGTTTTTCCTGGTCTTTCAGTTGTTCTTTCCTTGCTTCAGGCTGTTGAAAGCACTGGTGTAATACAAGCAAATGGGATGCTCCTTCACCCCTGAAGCAGGGAGGTGACAGACGGAAACTTCACTTTCATCTCCTACAATTTAGGGAAGCAGAAAAATGACAGCATCTCATAATATGTTCAGCTGGGAAGCGAACGTAGCTGGATGCCGGTAGTTGCTGAGCCGTATATTTCTGTCTCCTGTCCTGAGGAAAAATGAATGTTCCATACAAGATGGTCTCAGTCCATTCCTCAAACGCTATCACCAGATGCAAAACACTTTCGTTTCCTGTCCCCTCTGGCGGAGAAGGAGAAATATTCTTCTTACACATTTACTACTGCATTTGGGAAATTCCTAAATAAGCTGTACTTTTAGATAAGTGGCATCATCTGCCGCCTGTCTCATCAATGCCAGCTTTCCATGGTGTCTCTTAATATAATGAGCAATTACTCTTCTCTAGAAACCAGCAGTTAAATTAGAATTTTTTATGCTAACACCTTACACCAATTTATTCTTCTGCCACATGTGTTTTGTATGGGGTGGTTGTACATTTGTAGTCACTTTTTTCCCTCCCTTTTACTCCTGGGGGAAATGCTTGAGAATAAAGCAGAAAGAAGCTAATCTGAACATAACATGTTAGCATAACTCACATAAACAAGGCGGCTAATAAGCTCGTTAGTTTGCTGATTGCATCGTTTATTCGGCCTAAAAAAATAATCACTGTTGGCAGCACAAGCCCTCAAGTAGAAATGAATGTGCTACCAGCAATATACAACTCATTGTGAACACACAGTTTGCATTGGCCGATATCAAATTGGAGTCAATGGACTTGATAAACCATCAATTGGCGCTCATAATGACAGATCCTCTTGCTCCAAGGCTAGATTACCACTTGTGGAAATGTTGAGGCTTTTTTTTCGTAGAAGTCTATTAAAAAATATTACAAACTATGCTATAGGAATGTGTTCTGTGTTGTTGTTTTCACATTTTCTATATGTATTATCAGTACAGAATCACTGGTTTTCCACACAGAGATAATACCCATCACCAGTTTTTGGTTGTCCATTTTATTTGCGAAAACAATGAGCATGCACAAACTGATGACTTTACGAAATATACTCACTACAAAATTGCCCGGTAAATGTCCATTGCACCTAGCAGCAGGCTGCTAGCTCCTCTGAGAGGCAATGCAGGTGTCTGTATACCGGTGCTCAATCACCTACAACCCATAGATGGGGGCGGTTGTGGCACCAGTGTTCAGCCATGCTGTCAGGGAGGTGACTGGTGGCTGCACCATGCATGGGCAGGTCAGCCTACACACAAGTACTAAAGTGGTGAATCAACTATTGATCAACATGCTTTTAAACCAGTGTGGAGGGAAAGGGTTAATTTCCTGAATATATGGCATCCTAATGCAGAGTTTCCAATGAAATAAGACCTTAGTGGTTAAGGAGAAATAGGAAGGAAATATGGGAACTATTGATGCTGAAAAATGGAATGAGAAACAATTTGTGGATGCAAATAACACACCTGGAATCAGCTCCAGACCTTTTACCCTCTTAATTGATGGATTAACGAGAGAACAGCCTATGCAGCCCATTAGAGGGTTTGAGAAAATTGTCCAATTACTTTTTGTGCCTTGAAACAGAGGCAGTTACATATTAAAGAGCTATAATTCCTAAACCTTTACTCCAATTAGGATGTGAATGCCCTCAAATTAAAGCTGGAGACTCTGCACTTTAAGCCCCATATTGATTAAATAACTATCTTGAATATATTTTGGTAAACAGATAAAATGCCAAAACTTTAAAAGGAGCACCTTTAAAGAATATTTATTTTTTCATACAATAAAATCACAGTTAAACTCTTATGGTAAACAATGAAACTCTGACGAAGATTGGATCTAAAACACTGGACTTGTGTTGTGATTGATCTGCTGTGATGATCATCCGCTGTAAGGCTGAGCTGCTGGTAAGGCAGCACTCAGAGAAACCCGAGACCCTTAACCCCTATACAGGGATCTGGAATTACAGCGGAGCCCAGGCGGTAGCTGCCTACTATGAGCAGCAGAGCAGGAAGATCGCCAGGAAGGGAAAAATCAAGACCCGAAAAACAAAGTCAGGAGTCCGAGTCAAAACCGAGAGGGCAGCGAAGGCACAAAATCGTCAGGCTGTAGCAGAGTCAGAAATCCAGGCCAAGGTCAGAGACAAAATTAAACACACACTATATCACTAGGGAACCAAGACTATATCTGGCGGCCTGCAAGACAGGCTCCAATGTATTTGAAGGGTGCGGTTACCTCCCATAGGCTGGAGCTCACAGCCTGATGATCTCATCCGGACCACCCCTAGAACCAGGCCAGATGGTGATGCACGACTGGCACCAACCACCCCACCTCTCACAGAAGAACGAAGGCTGCGCCTATCAAACACCTCTGCAGGGCCCGATCCTCTGCGACCAACATCACCTAAAGGAGAAACACAGTGGCGCTCAGCGACAGAGGCAGACGTCGAAGAAGCATGTCCATATGAGGACAAGGCCCTACTATCACCGGCACCATCAGCCGAAGGAATCCGGCGCCTCCCAGCGGCCGAGGCAGGAACACCAGCCACCGAGTCCAATGGCGATGTGATATCTGCACATTGCTTCTCGTGAGTTGTTGCCTGTTTTAGATGCCAGATTTTTTTCTTTTTTTCTTTAAAAAAAAAAAACACCCATCACTGTGTTTTGCCATTTCAAGTGCTGCTCCAGTCCTTTCCTGCATCACTTGACCACAGACTCAGTTGTCACCTGCTGGCTCACACAGCACTTCTATGTAGACCAGAAGTCACTTTCTCAATATTAGCCAATGAGACATAAAATGAGGCTTTCATAGACTTACAATAGTAGAGAAAGTAATAGTCTTCTGTATGAACGTGCTACACTATAGCGCCATCACCAGGAACATTGGTCGTCAGAGATGCAGATTTTCACATCCCCACTGACCTGATATTCATGATCTATCCTAAGATAGGCTATGAAAATAAAAGTACGGAAGAACCCTTTTAAGAAGACATTATGTTTCATTATCTGGTTTTAATTATCAGACACTCTATAGGTGATACATTCCTGAACTATCCTTGACTATGTGCTCATCACACCCAATTACCACTCTTCAGACACACTCTCTCTTAGATTCTAACGACAAGTAGTCTACAGCTGCTTCTTACTAAACTAATGCAAAAGGATAAAAATAATATGCAAGAAACGAGTAAAGCTAATAACATCTTATACAACAAGGATATTGGATCTCATAGGTTAAAGTAAAAGAGTATGAAGATATACGAAAATATAACCACATCCTTGGAAACAGGATGGTATCGCCATGGTTACTAGACATACAGTAAACCCTTCAATATAAATAATCTGTCTTGCAGATGGGATTGGTTGCAATGAAATATAAAACTTAATGGCTGCCCATTTCTTCTATTACATTGGATCCTGGCTGGAAATCTGAGTTACTTTACAATACTCACTCCAATTGTTGACAAGCTTATTCTGTATCTCACAAAGGTTATTGGCGATATCTACATTTAAAAGGCAGGAATGTATACGGATTTAAGGAGTCATAGAAGGTAAAGAGATGGCCGAACCGGATAGTATAAACTAAAGGGGGTGTCACACGCGTCAATATCGCCTGCACGATATCGACTGCACGTGACGTTGCAGCGATATTGACGCGTGTGACATACTGCATCAACCAGCGATAAATCGCTGGTTGATGATCGCCAGGTTTCAGAACCAGCTCTGAAACCTGGCGATTGTCGCCCGGTGTACACGCAGCATCGCTGCGTGTGACACCGGGACTAGCGATATTCCAGCTCCCAGCGCCTGTCACAAGCGCTGGGAGCTGGTATCCAAGGTACACTGCGGGTAACTAGGCAGCGCGCGCTGCCTAGATACCCGACTGTGTACCTTAGTTACCAGCCTCCTCCGCTCACCGGGTGAGCGGAGGAGGCTGGTAACTAAGGTACACGTCGGGTATCTAGGCAGCGCGCGCTGCCTAGTTACCCGCAGTGTACCTTGGAGACCAGGCTGCTCCCGCTTCCAGCAGGCTGGCAGCGGGAGCAGGACATCGTGGAAACGATATTTAAATCGTTTCCATGATGTCACTGGTCAATTGATCGCTGGTGAGTCTGTCTGTGTGACAGCTCACCAGCGATCAGCCGTCAATGTCGTCAGCGATCAGATCGCTGACGACATTGACGCGTGTGACACCCCCTTAAGCACATAGCTCTCAGGTCAACAAAGTGTTTACACAAGAACACTGACAAAACATTTTAGAAAGTCACTTTTTTTGCACAATATACACAAAAATAAATGCAACTTTTGGCATTTTCAGGTCACTTTCGGTCATCTTTGGCACCATGATTGCCTTGGTTTTTTCGAATGAGGACGCCCTTAATGATGATGCATCTCCATGAATTAGAATATCATCAAAAAGTTAATTTATTTCAGAAATTCAATAAATAAAGTGAACTGCATTTATTATAGAGTCATTACAGTGATCTATTTCAAGTGTTTATTTCTGTTAATGTTGATGATTATGGCTTACAGCCAATGAAAACTCAAAATTCCATTATCTCAGAAAATTAAAGTAGGGAGGATGAAGGGTTAAAAACCGTGCTGCCGTATTCCACGAGACATCAAAAGGTGAATATGATACTGATTTATTAATCAAGGTGTTTCAGGGCTCCCAGAGATGCCCTGAAACACGGCAATATTACATCGATATTTGATACTCTAATTCATTGAGATGCACTAGTATATTGATCACACAGCGTCTTCAGGAGATCACCGTGCAAGTTGACGAGTCAATTGTCCGTCCCTGTGCACGGAAGAATAAAACTTAACAAAACTAAATTCTCACTAATTTCCCTGACAAAATCCTACTAAAAACTAGAGATGAGCGGACCTGAGGAAGTTCAAGCTCGGGAGGGGGGGGCTCAGCCAGACTTTTTATAAAGTTCTACTCTGGACTCAAACTTGACTGGAACATCATCGTAAGATTGAAAGTCACTGATTGGGCATTTCTACTCTCTGCCCACATACAGCCAGCCATAAACAAAGTGCTTCTGGGTGAAGGGGGGGCAAAGTGTTGTCATTTTCTTTCCTTGTGCATACTACATCCGATAACCTAGATTTTACCCCCAGTGTGAGCAAGCAGCTCGCGCTGGGCCGAGCACTGAGTGTACCTGTGCACAGTGATGCTGTAAGTCACAGCTTAGCGAATACAAGCAGAATAAGGATGTATTGTCTCACTGTGCTCGAATGTACATATCACCGGATCCACAGATAATTGTTCCAGAATCATCTTTAGAAACACTGGTAAGTAGAACCGAACGTAACAAGGCGGAGGTCTTAGCATTAGCTAACATAAATCAGAAAATTATTAAAGAACAGTCATCTATTAAAAAGGAACTCAACTCTATTAGAACTAAAATGATAGACCAGGAGGACCGTGATAGGAGACTTAACCTTAAGCTCAGAGGAATTTCTGAGTCCATTAAAACTGACCAATTACAATGCTATATCAAAACCGTCATCAAAAAAGCCAGAACTCATTCATCTCGACTTAATACTCGAACGAGCACATAAACTTCCAAAGCCTACATTTTTAAAACCGGGATGTAATCGCCAGGTTCCAGTTCCTCCACACCATGCATATATTCATGCAATACCTCAAACAACACAAGGATTTACCTAAATGTGGCACCCCTATGGCAAGGCGCCACAGGGAGGTATTACATCCTAATTAGAGATGAGATGCCTCTGTAATCTTGGACGTGGGGAATCTTCAGAGTCTGCACCCCAACACCCAACACAGTCATTTTATTACAAAGGACTGATATTCAGTAGGTCCTAGGTGGTGAAGCCTAGAGAGCGGAAGACGGGGAGTGACAGCACAGTCAGACAATTGGTGTGAGGAGAGCAAGCAAGGCAGACGCAGGGGACACTGCAGATGCATCAGGAGGGCGCCTCTTTGGAGAGCAGCGACCCAGACTCTGGAAGGGGGGTTTACTTAGGACTGGTTGGAGCCAGCTGGGGACCCGGGTCGACACCGGCATACCGGAGCCGAGGTAGCTAGATGCAAGGTTCATCCCTAACTACAGACTGGAAAGCGGAGGGCCTGACACACACAGGGAGCCAAAGCACCCCTAAAGCAGACCAACATCAGTCCTGCAGCTGGGTTCACGACGCCAAGTGAAAGACTTTTAGGTAATAGGTAATAGACCCGTGGACTAGAGACTTGGCTCAAGAGGGGTAAGAGAGAGAGAAAGAAGACCATGAGCGCCATATTGAGAGCATCATTGTCAGACTCTGAGGAGACCTTCATGACCCACAGTTACAATATCCGTTAACCCAGAATGTACTGTGTACCTGTTTCCATCTGGTGCAAGTAAAGAACCGTTTTGAGCTGAAGTGGTGTCTGTTCTCCTTTCATTCGGTGCCCGGAGGGCCACAGCATCATTACCGGGGGTGAGGACTACTACTCCCCTCATCCGCCCCTCTGTCCTGAGGTAAAGTTCCACCTGTGGGGAGCTGTACTACCAAAGCTGCCTTTCCATCACCTCAGCCGCCAGCCGCAGCACTGGTAACCCTATTACCAGGTACCACAGGTGGCGTCACAATACCATTTCTTCATTCCCATCATCATCACCCCCATCCCTGCCACTGAGGGTCCAGGGCACAGAACCGGGAACTGACCAGCCGTGATTCCCCCCACCGAAGTAACCTGTCCCGGTATCCAAGTACCCCCTACCCTGTCGACCGACTCAAAATGGCATCACGAACAGGATCCCGTGCTCGGTAAAACCGGGTACTGTGCGCTTTAAATTGGACTTTTATTGACTGGACTTTATTTCACTGCATAGGCCCAAAATAGCGGGCTGGAAATGTGACTGAAAAATGTGCTGGCCCAGGGGAGTGCCTCGGCACTTCATCAGGGAAGGGCCATGCAAGAGGCGTCAAAATGTTCTCCCGCCCGCATTACTGTCAAACAACCAGGGGGCGGGCCAGGACCCAGACCGCACCAGCTCAGAGAAGAGCCTGCCAAACCGCAAAGTCTGATCCGGTTCTCCGAGGAGCCCGACCTGATCGTAGAGGAATGTGAGAAAGAAAGATCTACCAGCCAGGCGAGTTCCGGGAAGGAAGACAGAGGGAAAGAACCAGCCGGCGGCACAGAGGCGTCCGGGCCCCGCAGCTGTGGTGGGCAAACGAGATGGAGACCCGCCAGGCTCGCGCCTTTGCTCGCACTCAACCCCCACTGCCAGTGGAACAGTGGGAAAAGGGGGTCATCAATGTTTTCAACCTGGGCACCGAATACGGTTTTGCCTGGGAAGAAGGCCCCTACTCCGAGGTCTTTGTGGCAAGGAGGGATGTTGAATCCTATCTCCCTCAAGGCCACCCAGACTGGGACCTATACTGTGGCGATGTAGTTACATATGAACGCCATGCAGGACCCCGAGGATGGTAAGCGATTCGGGTCAGCAGAAGTGTTGACTGACCAGCTTAACCCGATATGCAGCACTACTGTAAATAGTTAAGGAATGTATATTTTTTTGTGGCATTTGCAGATTGTGCCTTTTTCCTTGCAGCCTTTGGACAGTAGCCTCATGCACATAAATGTGGACTGTTCTATAAAATCCTGATTGCCCTATAAAATCAGAGACTTATCACCCGACCCAATTGGGCCAATGTGAACTTAAAGTAAAAATGTTTATATGCAACGTTTGAAGCACAGCGCCTCCCGCAAGGGAAGGCCAAAAAGTAATCGTATTGTTTTTGTTTTAGGTAACAGACACCGTGGACTAGAGACTTGGCTCAAGAGGGGTAAGAGAGAGAGTAACAAGACCACGAGCACCATATTGGGGGCATCACTGTCAGACTCTGAAGAGACCATTTACGACCCACGGTTCCAATACCCGTTAACCCAGAATGTACTGTGTACCTGTTTTCATCTAGTGCAAGTAAAGAACTGTTTTGAGCTGAAGTGGTGTCTGTTCTCCTTTCATTTGGCGCCTGGAGGGCCACAGCATCATTACCGAACGTGAGGACTACTACTCCCCTCATCCGCCCTGCTGACCTGAGGTAAAGCTCCACCTATGGGGAGCTGTACTACCAAAGCTGCCTTCCCATCACCTCAGTGGCCGGCCGCACTGCTGGTAACCCTACCACCAGGTACCACAGGTGGTGTCACGATACCATTTCCCCCATCATCATCATCACCCCCATCCCTGTCACTGAAGTTCCAGGGCACAGAACCGGGAACCAACCAGCCATGATTCCCCCCACCGAAGTAACCTGTCCCGGTATCCGAGTACCCCCTACCCTGTCGACCGACTCATAAACCAACCATATGAACACATCGGTGTCTTTGCAGACTTGTCCAAAGATACTTTGAATCAAACAAAGATTCTTTCAAAGATCACCGATGTCCTTCGTTTTAACGGTATTGTATACCGGTAGGGGGTTTAACCCAACGAAGGTTATTTTTACTCATGAGAATACAACTCTATCACTGGTGTGGAGGATGGTCTGAAAACTATGAAGGAGTTTAATATTCTTACTTCTTGAACTGAAGTCACCTAACAAATTGATGCTGTGAGCAGAAACATTAGCCCCCAAAGGATGTCTTTTCAACGTCTGAGAATCAGACGCCTCCGTAGGAACATTCTCTGCAGCGATAGTTAGAAAAAACCCTTTTGTAGACCCACAAACCAGTCAGATAACCCCTGTTGTAGTTACATAGAATGGAAATCTATTAATAAAAGCCATTGTGATTTACCGTATATACTCGTGTATAAGCCGAGTTTTTCAGCACAAAAATTGTGCTGAAAAGTGCCCCCCTCGGCTTATACACGAGTCAGTGACGGCTCCCCCCCCCTGTGGTAGTATACAGCAGCCCCCCCCTGTGCTATATACAGGCCCCCCCCGTTGCTGCCGCCGCACACCTGTAAAAGAAGAGCTTTCATACTTACCCACCTGTGACCGTGCGCGCATCCCCCGCTCTCCTTCCTGCTTCTACCCGGCGTCCATCCACGTGACCGTGCGCCTGTAATGACGTCATTATTTGTGCGCGGTCATATGGATGGACGCCGGGTAGAAGCAAGAAGGAGAGCGGGGGATGCGAGCACGGTCACAGGAGGGTAAGTATGAAAGCTCTTCTTTTACAGGTGTGCGGCGGCAGCAACGGGGGGGGGGGGCCTGTATATAGCACAGGGGGGCGGGCTGCTGTATACTACTACCACAGGGGGGCCTGTATATACCACAGGGGGGGGCTGCTGTATACTACCACAGGGGGCCTGTATATACCACCACAGGGGGGAGGGCTGCTGTATACTACCAATGGGGAGGCCTGTATACCACTGGGGGGCCTGTATACCTGTGCTGGGGTCCACCCTCTGCTTATACACGAGTCAATAGGTTTTCCCAGGTTTTGGGGGCAAAAGTAGGGGGGTCGGCTTATACATGAGTATATACGGTACCTTCTAGATAGAACGCTAATTGAGTACCTACTTTTCATTTACTCTACTTCAAAATCTTTTATCACGCTTTTTAAACCTACTTTAACTTCACCCTGAGTTATAAATGACTCCTGTTACAACTAACTCTTTTATTGACCTCTTTAAATACGTATTTAACATTTTTCTTATTCGATTGTATATCTATGTTAGGGCCCTTTCACATCAGCGTTTTTTGAAATTTGCGGCAGATGCGATGAAAAAACCGTATCTGCGGGAATTACCGCATACCGGCTGCACTTGCGGCGCGGTTGCGGTAAACGCCATGCAAAGTATAGGCGTACTTGCGGCAGGTGCGGCAAGTGCGGTTTTGCACTTGCGGCAGCTGCGGCCGCGAAAAAAAACGCGGTCAGCTGCGGTTTTTTTCGCGGCCGCACCTGCCGCAAGTGCAAAACCGCACTTGCCGCACCTGCCGCAAGTACGCCTATACTTTGCATGGCGATTACCGCAACCGCGCCGCAAGTGCAGCCGGTATGCGGTAATTGCGGCAGATACGGTTTTTTCACCGCATCTGCCGTAAATTTCAAAAAACGCTGATGTGAAAGGGCCCTTAGACAAATGTTATTGTACATACAGAAGCTTGAACCTGACGCGTCTAATAATACTCATATAATTCTACTTCTGCACAAGTTATTGTATTGATGTGCCACTGTTGCTATAGACATGTTCCTTTCTTTTCTCTTTTTTGTATTGTAGTTAGTTTAGTTTGTACCATTCCTCCCCTATTTAAGACTTTCCCTTATGTTAAAAAGTTTTAATAAAAATACTTTGAAACACAGATAATTGTTGCCATAAATCATTAATATGGAAATTTGTGTTACCAATGAGGTGTTCTCAATATGCTCCGTTACCTATTCAACAGAGTAATATTTAAACAATGTAATGGGATTTTTTCTTTAGAAAGAGAAACCCTATCCTAAACCCTATTAGGCCATATTCATGTTAAGACCTAAAACTTATACAGGTAACATATAGATTTTTATTATCTCTATATATTTCATCAATAAAAGGACAAATGGGGACAAAGGATGATGATGCAATAATAAAAGGACATAATGATACTCCTGGTCAATTCAAGCGCCATGGAATATAATGGCGCTATATACGGTAAATAAATAATAAATAATAATAATAAAATTGGCAGTATACAAAAACAGTAATGCTGCCTGCATTCAGCTGATGGGGCAGGGATATCCGGCAAGGAGAATGCTGTATTAGGCATGTTTTGTAATTTTCTAATATATGAGCAGGTTACTGAGAATAATTATCATTCACATATATGGAATCCACTTTTTCACTCAATATGTGAAAAGAAAAGAAAAAATAGTTTTTTTCATCACATCTTAAAGATGGTCCAACATCGCCCTCCTTAGGAGGATAGTGGAAATGCAAATCCAGACTTCTCTTATTATAAATAAGGCTTTGGAACACTAATAAGTGAAAAATAATGCTAACAATATAGTGAAAATAAAAGCAAAATATATATTACATATATACACACAAATTGCAGAGTTAACTCTTTGCAATGTTTTCATGGCAAATTCGCAAACTTTTTGCACACTGAAATGTAATTGTTATGGGGTAAAATTATAGCCCACAGGATTAATCAGAATACACTTAATTATTTAATGTGTCAAGGCCATGATGAATGTTATAGAGATCGGCTCTTCTTCCAGCAAAAAAAATAAAACCCAAAATAGTACAGAGCTAAAAACCAGTAAACAGTGAGTTGGGAGCTTCTATTGCAATAGAGACGCACAGTCATTTGCTGTATTGTATGTAGACACTATATTTTAGCAGAAATTATTGTCATTAGATTTATGCCGCCCATCAGAAGCAGAATCGGAGCCTGGCTGCAGCATTTCAGAGGAAGAAAATGATAAATAATAAAAAGCCAGCTGGAAAGTCCTGACTAGTTTGACAATGCCTCTGGGTGGCTTCTCCTGCCTTGCCCTAATGGATTGATCGTTCTCTCCCATGTCTGTAAATAGAAAGAGACCTACCTACTACACACACAACTTCTCTTCTTCCCTGGCATTTCTTTGGTTCTTGAACAGTGTTACCCAACTTCAGTCCTCAGGAGCCCCCAATGGATCATTTGTTCAGAATTTCCTTAGCATTGCACAGGTGATAATTCCATCACCTGTGCAATGCTAAGGAAACCCTGAAAACATGCGCTGATGGTGGCTCCTGAGGACTGAAGTTGGGAAACACTGCATCAAAACACAAAATACTCACCACCTACAGGATTTTGTTGTGGACAATGTATGGAATTTAAGTGCATGGACTATTTTTAATGTGTATATATCCAATACAAATACAGAAAAGTAATAAAATATGCACTGTATGCATGCATTTGTCATGTTCCCTGTAGCAACTCCATCATTGAATGAGCATTACAGTATTTTGTATAAAGCCGTTAAAGAACTTGTTGGGTTTTTGCTTATAGCTCCAATCGGCTTTTCGTACTATAAGGCGGTTCACTAGCCACTTTTCCGTAACTTCTAAATGAGGCTCTATCGTATCATACAGGAATTCAGGCTAAGTAGTTTGTTTCATAAGAAACTTATGTTTTCAAGCAAGTGTTGAAAATACCCACCGTTTGTATCCAAGCATGCCTGCATGTGTCGTACCATATTGTTGATTGTATTCTCTGCAGGATGCCTGAATTTCAGGTTGGATGTTCTCTTGGAGTACCTGTAATGTTTGTGGCTTGTTACTGTACACCCGGCCTTTCAAATAACCCCCAAGGAAAACATCCAGCAGTGTGAAATCAGGCCATCTTGGTGGCTACAGTCCCTTTGAGTTTACTCTGTCAATCTCGATCATGTTGATAATTGACGGTTAACACGCTTCACCATCTGTTTGGAAGTAACCCATGCTAGGTTCCTCATCATCCAGCTGATTGATGAAGGTTTGGAAGATTTCCATTTACAACACTATTGTAACTGTTGCTTACAAAAATATGGGGCCAATTATTTGGAAACTAGATGGGTGCCTGATGCCATCGCATCGGGAGGTGGCGGCCATTTCTCCCCAGTGTGCTCTCCCTCTTGTCCATTCTTTCCCTCCCCCTCTGTGCTCTCTCCTTTGACCTGTCTCCCCCTGTGCGCCGTCTCTCTCCCCTCTATGGTCTCTCCTTTGACCTGTCTCCCCTGTCTGCTCTCTCCTCAATGTGTGCTGTATTCTCCCCATGTGCTGTCTGCTCCCCTTATGTGTACTCTTATTTGAGCCGTCTTCTCCTTGTGCACTTCCTACTGTGTGCGATCTCTCTTCTCCTGTGCCCTCTCCTTTCAGCTGTCTCTCCTCTATGTGCCGCCTCTCCCCCTCTTTACGCTCACACCCCACCCCTATGCACTCTCTTTTACACCGTGCGGTGTCCCGGCCCCCCTGTGTGCTGCCTCTGCCCCCTGTGCTTTCTCTCTTCCCATCGAGCGCTCCCTCTATCCCAGTCTGCTATCTTTTCTCCTTGTGTGCTTTCATTCCCCCTTGTTCGCTCGGTCTCTCCCTCCTGTGCATTCTCTTTCCTTGTGCTGTCTCTCTCCCCTTGTCCTCTCTATCCCCCCTGTGCTGTCTGTCTCTCCCCCCTGTGCGGTGAAGCGCTGGTGTCCACAGATGGTGGCATGAGTAACTGCGCATACCTGGCACGCACAGGTGTAGTTACTGTGGCCGCCGCCATCTGTAAACACCCAGGAGAAGTTCACCTGCACATGGAGTTACACATTCTGTGGTGTTTGGCGGGCGGCAGGCTGTGGTGGGGATGTCCGGTGATGGCTGCGTTGGCGGGTTCCTGGCGTCGGGTTTGAATGTTGGTGGCTCTGCTGGCGGTACTGCGCAATGGGCTAGTACGACTAGTGGGCGCCTTATTGGCACACCCATCATTTGGGTGTGCAAATATGGCTGCCACTTGGGCGTGATACTGGAACAACTGGTCAGAAGTGGATGATGAATGCTAGAAGAGTTGGAAAAACACGGGTTATAGTGCAATGATGGCTTTAATTCCTATGCGTTTTGGAGCCACATCCAGGCTCCTTTCCTCAGGGAACCTCTGTTGGTCCCTGAGGAAGGAGCCTGGATGTGGCTCCAAAACGCATAGGAATTAAAACCATCATTGCTCTATAAACTGTGTTTTTTCCAACTCATTCCACCAGCAGCACGGATCCAGGAAGCCCTGTCTTTTCTTCCCTGCATTCGGTGCAGACATCCCTGAGTGGGTGGAGTGTGGATCCTGCAGCAGCCTTCACGCTTTTACACCAGTTGTGGGTCACACAACTGTCCCAGGTGAGCAGTAACCAACAAGTGTAACTGTGGCGCCCTGCTCACACAGGTAGCCACAGACTTTTCTAATGCACAGTTGAGTTTCCACAGCAGGTACCTACTACATTCAACACCTTCCACCCCGGCACAGTAGGGGGGAGCCCCACTTGCTGACCTTAGGCAAGATCCCCTATAAATACTGCTGCTGGAGGAGGAGTTAGTGTGTGCAGACAATAGGAGAACTGCGAAGACGTCCTGGTGGTCGGTGCCATGGTTAGGCCCGAACCAGTGACCCGGAGAGGCCTTTCTGACGTCCTGCCAGCCTAAGTGGGGACAGAAGGCAAGGAGCAGACAGCATAAAGGGAGCGAGGAACTTGAGGGAGTTCGCCCCAAAGAAGTACCGGACATGGGGGATCCGCTCCTGTGGGACACTCCAGGACTACAGAGAACCCCGTCACACCGTGGAGGCTTCAGCCACCCGGTCCCCCTGTGGGTCAAGGAGGGAGCCAGATTGTCTAAAGGGTTGAGAATGCGCAAATAGGGTCTTATCCTTTATAGATATGTTCAAGATGGTAAAATTAGAATTGCTCATCTGGTGTGGTTGTGTACCACACAACCAGCGTAATCGCTCAGAAATTGCAGCTGCTGCAGGGACTGTACTTCCACAGAGTACTGCGGTTCTTCAATACAAATCTTCCGGACAAAATACCTTCGAGTCCGCACTGCTGCCAGAAAGATGCAGAAACACCAACAACACTGGACGTCTGGGTACTGGTGATATAGGTTTATATTCCGACACGTTCCCTGAGGAAGGAGCTCGGTATGTGGCTCTGAAACGCGTCGGAAAATAAACCTATATCACCAGTACCCAGACGTCCAGTGTTGTTGGTGTTTCTACATCTTTCTGGCAGCAGCACGGACTCGAAGGTACTTTGTCCGGAAGATTTGTATTGAAGAGAGGGAGCCAGACATAGCAGTGCACCACCGCAGTGATCAGAGAGGGTAACCCGGAGAGCGCACAGGAGGAGAGACAGACATCTGAGTCAGGAAGAGAGAGGAGGCAAGTCTGGCTGTATGCAGACTGGGCTTCAGCTACACAGAGGAACAGAGGAGGCCTTATACCCACTTGCTGTGGGGACCCACTGTGCAACCTGGTCACCTGTCAGTGCTCTGGATATCTTTACCTGCCGTAACATCAGTAAAAGGTAAAAGACTTCTGCAGTATGCGTGTGTCATTCCTTTCCGTTCCCGGTACCCCTCATAGACTGCTCCAACACTCCCCATCTCATCTACAGCTCCACAACAAGCTGCTCCTTCACACTACGCTGCCCCGGAGGTCCAGCCCTACCTGTAGAGGACTTTACCAAACTAGCCGCATTACCATCTACCTCCAGCGGACTGTGGTGGCGCTGGTGACACCTCACCAGGAACTACAGTTGGCGTCACGACAAACTGTATATAATCCCCTGTAAATACATCCCCTTTTCAAAGAATAGTCCCTCAGGACACAGGATCAGGTGCGGCCAGCACTCCCCGTGACAACAGGAACGTTAACCCCCTTGGGAGCCTGATACCCGAGTACCCCACAGCCTGGGGCTCGAAATATCCTCTACATATATTGTTGGGATAAGACCCTATTCCACTTTCTCTCCTCTTTTATAGTTTAAATTTGAACGCCAGAAGAGGTTTATGTAAGTGAATCACACACCAAACACTAACTTTGTCTGGATGAATCAGTGTCTCATGAACAGTGTGTGGGTTGTCAGTTGCACAAATATAGGTGTTTTGTGAATGACATAAGTGAAACCATGCATCGGCAGTGTACCATGTTTAGTCCATTATGTTTTCTTCTTCACGAATCAAAGTCTGCAACCACTGACGAGAACAATTATTTTTCTTTTCTCTTGATCTGGCCCTTTCAATTCCTGAATGTCAGTGACACTGTGCGAGCGAAAATGACTTTTCTTGGGCAGTTGTTGACATGTGGAATACAACAGGCCTGTCTCCCAGGAAAACCTGTGAAATAAAGGATTTATGTGGAGATGCCAGAAGTTGCCGTTTCATATCTTGATTTGTGCCTCAGACATTTTCAGTGGTCCTAGATCATGCCTATTCAGTAATATTCCTGTATGCTCCATTTTATTCACCAATTACAGCATATGCTGTTTAAACCACAGATTTCGACCTCCATACTACTTCGGCATCTAATTAGGGACTCAATTTTTCAATAAGTTTTCACAATAAAAACACGGCTCCTCCAAACTATACTTGTACATTGTTAACAAATGAAGGAGGAATTCTTCAGGAGTGAATCACACAAATTGCTGACGTGCAGCGTCCTGCGGAGGGGATCTGCAATGTGACCGCAGCACCGCAAGCCCCTATGTTTATAATGGGAGCGCACGGTGCTGCGCATGACCGTGCGCACCCATTCACTGCCATATGTCGCGTTCAGGGTGCAGCTGAGAGTGTGTGATATGTGTGCAGGCATCAGTCTGCGTGCAAATCACATATGGCAGTGAATGGGTGCGCACAGTCATGCGCAGTCAAGCGCAATACCGTGCACTCCCATTATAAACATAGGGGCTAGCGGTGCTGCGGTCACATTGCGGTTTCCCTCCGCAGAACGCTGCGGAGGGGAGCGCAAATGTGAAGGCAGCCTAAGTAAGCCAAAATCCTTCTGTGAAACATCTTGAGAAAAGAGGAGACCAAGATAGAGCTTTTCAAAATAGCACATCATTCTACTGTTTACAGAAATCTGAAGGAGGCCTACAAAGAAAAGAACACAGAACCTACAGTCAAATAAGGTGGAAGCTCGAAGATGTTTTGGGGTTGTTTTGCTGCCTCTGACACTGTGTGGCTTGACTGTGTAAGGCATCATAAATGTCAGAAAGCTGTGTTTGCATTCTACATCATGGGTCTTCCAGAAGAATGACACCTAACATAGTTTAAGAAGCCCACAGAAATGAATGAATAAAAAGAGCTGGAGAGTTCTGAAGTGGCAGCAATGAGTCCAGATCTATATCCTATCAAACACCTGGGAGAAATCTTAAAATTGCTGTTGGAAACCACCCTTCAAAAAGACCTGGAGCAGTTTGCAAAAGAAGGGTAGTCCAAAATTTCATTTGAGAGGTGTATCTGGAGCAGATGTGAAAGTAGAGATCGGCCTTGAGATCGCGCTGTTCACCACAATTCGGAAGGAAATCAGCTCAGAGAATGTTGGATCTTAAAAAGACCTTTATTCCTCCAAAACCTCGATGCGTTTCGCTTGGCCAAATGTCATTCTTCTGTATGAGAGCTATGGTAATAGATGACGGATGAACCAGTGTCCAGCTGACAGCTATTGAAGGTGTATCAGCTGTATTGGTATCTCATACAATCTCCATGAATCGGGGTGGGGGTGGGGGCGACTACCTTTTCACCACACGCAATCAGGCCCAGACCATCAGAAAGGAACACAGTATCCACAAATCACCCAAACTCTCTTCATGATGGTAGTAGTGATACCCCATCTATCTAAGGCTCCTTTCACATCAACAATTTTCACTGATGTGCGGCAGACCCGGCAGGTGGCGCTACATCTGCTGCCTAGCGGCCCGGATCAAGCAAGCCCCACGCATTGTCTATGGGTCTTGCGCTCCGGTGCGGCAAGTGCAGTTATGCCGGATGCGGCAGATCCGGCACTTGCGGCCGCAAAAAAACAAAAAAAAACAAAAGCTACTTACAGCACCATAACCGCACTGGACCACAAGCCCATAGACAATGCATGGGACTTGCCGTATCCGGCCGCAAGTCGGCCGTTAGGCGGCAGATGCGGCGTCACCTGCCGGATCTGCCGCACAGCAGCAAGAAACACTGATGTGAAAGGGCCCTCAGCTGTAATCCCACAATTTCAAAATTTCAGAAAGTAGTATTTAAATTATTTTATAAAATTATTAAAACAACACTTTATGACAAATGCTCTTTGAGTTGTTGTTTTTTATTAAACAGCTGGGAAAAGCAGAACCAGACAAAAAAAAGCCCAAAATACCATGTGCTGCTTGGACTAGTTGGTAGAACGCCTACCTGCGCTAATGAGGGTATGCTAACAAACTGTCTATTGGTGTTTAAGGATCTTCTACAGTTACACTAGGTCAATAGATCGTTCTACTTCACAGATTAAGGATTAATGACATTTTAACCTGCCTGGCGGTATGATTATGTCAGGAATTTTGTGCTAAAAGCGGTACCATTTTTTTGCATGGAAATTTGGTGTTATGTACTGTCGGCGTGCAATTCTTAGTAATTACATGATCAAAGAAGACTCTAGTAGACCTCTCAGATTTGATAAAGTTTGAAACATAAAATCATGAATTATAATTAAATAAATAATATAATTATATTCAATCAATAATCTTATACCTGGCGGTATGATGTCAGGAATTTTGTACTAAGGGTACTTTCACACTAGGGTTTTTTTAAATCGCGGCAGATGCGGTGACAAAACCGCATCTGCCGCGATTGCCGCATAGCCGCCGCATAACCGCTGCACTTGCGGCGCGGTTGCGGTAATCGCCATAGTAAGTATAGGGGGACTTGCGGCAGGTGCGGCAAGTGCGGTTTTGCACTTGCGGCAGGTGCGGCCGCGAAAAAAAAACGCGGCTGGCTCAAGTGCAAAACCGCACTTGCCGCAAGTCCCCCTATACTTAGTATGGCGATTACCGCAACCGCGCCGCAAGTGCAGCGGTTATGCGGCGGCTATGCGGCAATCGCGGCAGATGCGGTTTTGTCACCGCATCTGCCGCGATTTAAAAAAAAACGCTGATGTGAAAGCAGCCTAAATGCGGTACCATTTTTTTTCATAAAAAATTTCTTTTATGGGCCGAAATTTTATACTTTTTTTTTTCCCCACCCAGTTCCGCCTCCAATGAGCCGCTCCGGCTCACAGAGACGGAACCAGGAAGTCATATGGAGGCATCCGAAGGGGCTCTCACCGGCCATCACAGCAGTTGATCACCAGGAGAAGGGAAACAGACTCCGCTGCCATTTACCCCGAGCGTCAGGGGCGGATCTACCATGGTGCAGCTGGTTCAGCTGCACCAGGGCCCTGACTGGGTAGGGGGCCCCTCAACCATCAGTAGGGGGCCCCCGTGACAGAGGAGAGGAGGGTAACTGAGGGAAGCATCCTGCTTCCCTTGGGTGTTCCCGCCCCTCCTTTCGTCTGCAGCCCAGGCCCTAACCCTAGCCCTAACCCTAACCCTAGCCCTAGCCCTAACCCTAGTAGAAGGGGGCGGCGTCATATCCCTGTCATGGCGCCGGCGGCAAGGGGCAGGTAAGACCTGCAGCAGGGCTCTGACAGCCCACCCCCCCCCCCCCCCGGCGGAACTCACCCGCGGCTGTCTGTGCCAGGGGCGGCGGGGCACTGGCAGCCCCCCCCCGGCGGAACTCACCCGCGGCTGTGCCAGGGGCGGCGGGGCACTGCTAGGAAGGTTATGTAATGAGGGCTTGTTCTTAAATCATTTACTTTCCCAGAGATAGATAGAAGCAAAACTGACCTTTTGCATCTTGACTTGTTCGGACAAGATGCATAAATAGATATGTATATATTGTATATTGGTAATGGGAATCCACTGTACAAACATAAATATACATGCAAAACAACATATCTTTTAAAAGGATTATGTACTTTAATAAATTAACCTGTTTGCACATATGGAAGTATTGCTATAGCTGTAGGGGTGTTAGCAGGGCTGTGGCGTCTGTAAGCCAAACCTCTGACTCCTCAATTTCCCTGAATCCGACTCCTTCATATATGGCTCATGTTTAAGTGATTAATTTATTGTAGGACAATAGTAACATCAAGCTTTTAATCATTATTATGATACAATAATCAAGATATTTAGATTGAACATAATAATAATAACAATCATCAGCATATACTGCAGTGAACTACTATACCAAATTCATTCTATATTTTAGGAGTCGGAGTCAGTCCATTTTATTCCAACTCTACCAAAATGGCCTCCGACTCCACAGCCCTGCGTGCTAGTCCCCATATAAAACGGATACCTTTATTGTAAAGATCTGATGTGCCAGTTATGAGAAATCTACCACAGAAATCACAGGCAAATCAGACTGGCAGTGCATTGGGGGTGTGTTAGTGAACTAGGAAGAAACAGGCCAAGTGCATTAACACACACCAGTGCACTTCCAACAGTGCAATAATCTCCATGTTATTTCTATAAAAGATTTCTTATGACTGGTGCATGGGATCAACACCAAAGAAGGATCGTTGTAAATGGGAGACAAGAGCCTATACAAGACATGGTACTACTTCCACGTGTAAAAACACAGACCGGTACTCTTTAAAAATTAACCTAATTTTTCACTCAGTCTAAGCAGTTAAACAATTTATTAAAATGTTTAAAAAGCTGGGGAAATGACCTGGGCACCTCCTTTACCCAAGACCAATGGCAGTTAGCCATATCCTGGCCTCTTAGATGCTCATTGTGCATAAACCATTTGGAAATTGCAAAAAAGAAAATTCAACTCTGATGGTACCTACCCCCCTAATCGTATAGCTCATTTGTCCCAATGAACTTCTCCCCTTTGCTGGAAAAACTGTGGTGAAATAGGCACACTTTTACATTCGTGGTGGTCTTGTTGCAAATTACGCCGCTTTTGGGAAAATATATTTTGGATACAAGGAGTAGGCAGAAAGCGGCACTCACACGAGCATGTCTGCAGTTGAGGCTACTTTATTGTAGATCCATAGGGTTAAGGTGCAGGGAGGGGGGTTGATAGGACAACAGAGGGCATGCAGACGCAAACGCAGGCAAAATCAGCCCATAATAATGTGAACGCCGCGGAGAATCTCCGCATGCGTTCACATTACTATGGTGCCCGGGCAGCCAATCAGCTGTCTCTGGGGGCGGCCAGGAGGAGGAGATCAGCGGTGGAGATCTCCGCCTCCCAGCACAGCTGCTCTCCCGCCGGTGTCAGCGGGGAGAAACAGCTGACCTGACAGCTGTTTAAATCTCTCGCGTCAACACCGATTAGGGTGATATCAGTGCAGGAGATGAAGCAGCGAGCAGCTGTTTCTTATCTCCTGCACTGATATCACCCTATTTGGTGTTGGCGCGGGAGATTTAAACAGCTGTCAGGTCAGCTGTTTCTCTCCGCTGATACCGGCGGGAGAGCAGCGGCAGCTGTAGCTGATCTCCGGCCACCGATGATCACCGGCGGTCACCGGGAGAGATTTCAATGAGATCCGCAGCATTCTCCTGCGCTGTCATGCGGAGGACACTGTGAATCCATTGAGATCCATGAACTCTAGCGCCACCTTTCGGTAGCTGTCCTCAAAGTCATAATCGACTTTTTAACAAGCCTTTTAATATGACCAAGGATTTGTGCCAGATCAGCACCCCTGCTTGGCTTAGAGTTCGCCCACTTCCTCACTGAAATGACAATTTGCTAGACTAACATATTAATATAAGAAGGCTTATAAGCCATACAATTCTATCTGGGAAATTAAATTATAAAATTACTTTTTCAGAGAGGAAGAGGGTTTTTACTCTACTGCCACCTATTGGAAGTAGAAGTCCTATACGTCAACATCAACTCTTTATTGAGATTTACCATATGACTAAGGCTGGTTTCACACCGCAGTTTTATCATTGATCAGTGTCCATCCAGTTTGTGTGCAAAACCAGGAGAGGAACTTGCAGAGAAAAACTATAATTGAAAGATTGACACCTGTTCTTGGTTTTTGGAGACACTCCTGGTTTTGACGCACAAACTGGATGGACACTGATAAGTGAAAAAACTGCAGTGTGAAGCCAACCTTAGGATGAAAGTCAAAATAGAATGGCTGATTTCACACTGTAGTTTTTCACTGATCAGGTTCAGCAGGTTTTGTGTGCCAAAACCAGGAGGGTCTCCAAAAACCAAGAACAGGTGTCAGTCTTTCACTTATTATTTTCCTCTCCTGGTTCCTCTCCTGATTTTGGCACACAAACCGAATGGAATCTGATCAGGAAAAAAAGAAGTGCAATGTGAAACCAGCCAATATCAATTTGCAGAGACAATGTTTTAGGATGCTGCCCCTAATCAGTGTTTTTTTTAATCTTGATCTTCACAAGAAGAAATATTAGCACTTAGACCCTAATAAGCAGCCTCTCAGAAATCAGAACTCATAGGTTGCGCTGATGAGGGGGAACATTCCAAAAAACACAACATCTGCAAGTTGAGCTTCTGTTTTGCTTTTACGCTAAGTCTTGTGGCTTTTAGGATTACTACTTCCAATAGATGGCAGAGGAGCAATAAAGCAAATATGAAACTTTTGGATCCTTGGAGCTGTATGTCTGGAAGAAAAATAAAGCATACGCTGAATAGAAAACCCTGCCTACACTGAAGCATGGTGGTGGCTCGGTGATTCCAATGTTTACTCATGGTGGTGGCTCAGTGATGCCTATATTGAAACATGGCAGTGGTCGAGTACTGCCTACATGAAAGCATGGCTGTGGTTCAGCAAAGTACTGTTTCGTCTTGCTTCCTCTGTTACTGGACAGCTGCATTTTGTAGAGGGAAGGATGTATTCAATTAAAGTATTAGGAAATCTCAGAAGAAAATGTCATCGAGTGTAACCCTGCGGTCAGTGGGACTACTCCCCGGGATGCAGGGGGAACGGGTCCCATCCGGCCGCCGGTATTCTTCTGTGCCTGACAGGCTTACTCACCAGGTCAGTGCTCCCTCGGTGTCCTCCCCGGCCGCAGCGGCTCCTCGGCGCTTCTCCCCTGCCTCCTCACTTCCTGGTGGCGGGGAGAATGGGCATAGGGCGTGCGTGCACCGTACTTTGTAAACTTAAAGGGCCAGTACGCCCTTTTTCCTGTTGCCACCTCTCAGCCAATCGCTGAGGGCTGGTGGGTTCTTTAGGCCCTCAAGTCCTAAGGAATGTGCCTGGGCAATTCATAGCTAGTCAAAGTGGCCAGCTCAGATCCCTAGCAGCGCATGCAGCTTACTGTGTCCTCTGAGAACTTTAAATGTTTTTCTCTTGCTTTCAGTGCCAGATCCCTCCTGCCTGTTCACCCGGAGATCCATACCACTCTCGCTGTTCCCTGGCTACCTCCCGGACCTCTTTGGCTGCACCAAGCCCCGTCCATGCCTTCTCATCCGGTTCCCTGGTTTCATTTTCCTGTTCTGCCTTGGCTCGAACCCACAGGTTGACTAGTTCATTGGACCCTCTCTGGTTGTGCTTGGTGGAATCCCTGTATAAGGGTAACCTTTCTCGTGCTCCCTTAGGGGGACCCTGGGGCTCTGGCCCTATGGACTTCTCTTGGGGATCTACCCTTTATTGCACTAAATAAACCCTGTTCATTGTCTGGCATACTTGTCCGGCTCGTTTCTGGTATCAGCCTCCACGGTATCTCCGTGGTCTAGTGGGTTCACTAATCACGTCCGCCTGTTGTGGCGTGACATTGAGGAAACTGAGTCTTGGACATCACAGAATCTTCTAAAAGGACAATAATCCCACGCACCTGAAAGGCCACCAATATTTGATTTCAAGAGTTCTGGAGTGGCTGTCACAGTCACTCAATATGATTGTCATAGAAAGTTTTTGGTGGCTTTGAAAGATGCTTTTGGAGAACAAAAACTCAAGAACTGGAGCCTAGTCCTCATGGAAAAAGTCCTAAGATTCCTCAGGAACCCTGCTAGATGCTGCTGTCTGGCTATTTATGTGTGCAGCAAGTCATGAACAGCCAAAGGTGCTCTGCAAAGTACTAAAGATGCTTGTCTTGAAGAGGTGGAATAATTCTGAGATGGAAGTGCTTGTTAAAATGGCATTTTATGCTGATTTTGGAGAATCACTTGTTATATTACCTGTATTTAGTTAGGGTGCTTTCACATCAGCAGTATTGCAATTTCGCGGTAGATCTGGCAGATGTGACCGATCCAGCAAGCCCCATCCATTCTCTAATGGGCCTGCGGTCTGGTGCTGCACAGCCGAATCCGGCAATTGCGGCGCTTGTGGCAATGCAAAAAAAACGCTGCTGATTTGTCAGCTAATTCAGGTCCTTGAACCTGATAGATATTGATCATCTGATCGGGTTGCCGTCCGGCAAACAGATCAGATGATATTGGATCTGGATAATCCACAGGGCATAATCCACAGGGAACATCTTCAGCTCTGCTGCATATCTCTGTGAGCATACGCCTATTCTCTGTGACAGCGTCTGTGGTTGGCTGTTAGGCCCGTCTGCAGTGAATATCCAGGAAGTTAATGACCAGCACCGGAAGTAGGAGCAGCGGGGCGGTGGAAATCAGTAATTATAATGCTGTTTAATAAATATTTTCTTTATTTTTACAGCTCCCCGCCTCCGAACCCAAACCCGAACTGTAACACGGACATCCCAGGAAATTCTGTGTTCGGGATCTGTGCCTGAATACTAGGTGTATGGTACGGACCCTGAACTTGACAGTTCAGGTTCGCCCATCACTACTTGGGATAACTAACCTCCTACTGAAAGACAATGGATTGCTGGTAATTGTTAAGAAGTTTATGAGGCTCTCTGCATAAAAATAACCCAAGAATAAGCTCCAAAAGAGGTCCGACACATTCAAAAGCACCAGTGCTACAAGCCTATGCATTCAATTAATTATTTGGTGAAATTACAGGCAGACTATAAAGCATATATACAGTAGATATTGAATGACGGTTTGGGGTTTGCAGACAATAGTATCTTAAAAGGGATCCTGTTAGGTCCCGTGGGCACCCAGAACCACAAGCAGTTCTGTGAACATGTCTCACATTAACCAATCTTTAAAAAAATGAATTTCTAAGGATCGTTTATGTGATTGTGTCAGCCCCTGGCCTATATTAAAACTTTATTATTGGGCTCCAAGTGCTATACATTAAATATTGTTACGTTATCAGGTAATATAATTTATCACAATAAGCCAAAGTGCTTTAGTGCTGTGATAAGCAATTTGTGCCTTCAGGGCAAACGTCACATATAGAAGAAAGGGACTTTAACCATTTGCACATGAAGATTTATTGCGCAGGTGTACTTATATGATGATGGGTTTTTTTGCAGAACAAGTTGCAGCTTTTTTGCCAACATTTTAGTGCACATCTTGAAAAACATTGTCTGCATGTCAATTTATGTAAAATCTGCAAAAATTTACATTTTGTAGATTTTAAGATGCACAATCAATGCAGGTTTCAGCGTGGAAAAATATTGTTAAAATCTCATCCACATATTTACTAATGTATTCTGCTGCTGATTTTACCTTTGCAAATCTTAAGGAAAAATCTGCAGCCGCTTCATAGCATATGAAACTACCCTACTGAAGGAGGTGAGTGCAGGAAGCTAGAGTGCCATTCAGCACTAAGACATCAATAAGAAGCTGAACATAATGAATATACTACTGACGGCCAAATACTACAGACCTATTGCTCATACTTCTAGTGATAGAATTTATTGTCCTGAACCAAAGTACTTATGTGTTAGGATGAGCAATGTGTGTTTTTAGGGCATAAGTCACAAACAACTTGCACTAGACGTTTTATTGCAAGGGTGGGTCTGAAATAACATATACCTGCTGACAAGAGGTCAACTCACTTCAAAAAGGTTCTTAATAACTAAAAATTGTTTTTCTGGTTTCAGTAAATCACTGTCCAGAGAATAAAAAAAAAAAAAAAAAAAAAAAAAAAAAAACTGCCCTTACTCACCCTCCCTGGGTCCAGCGCTGGGTCTCTGCCGCTGTTCCATGTGTCTAGTTTTGTTTGCAGCACTGACGTCATGTTGACAACACTGCAGCCAATCAGTAAACTCAGCAGCTTGTGGCGGGTACTGAGGAAGACCACTGAGCTCGCTTATTGGCCACAGCGCTATTGACGTGATATCAGTGCAGCAGACAATTACAGACACAGAGCGCAGTGGCTGGGGACAGAGGATTTCTGAAATTGGAAAATCCAATTTAAAATGGGATGTAAACTATTGGAGAGCCCTTCTTAAAAATGCCACAGCAGCCCCCCATTAAAAAATCAACACATACTAACCTCTTGGACCAGCACTTTTCTAGCGATGTGGGTTCGGTGTCCCCCAGCACACGCGTCACACTCGGCGTGGCGTCTCCCAGCACACACACGTCACACTCGGCGTGGCGTCTCCCAGCACACACACATCACACTCGGTGTGGCGTCTCCCAGCACACACACGTCACACTCGGCGTGGCGTCTCCCAGCACACACACGTCACACTCGGCGTGGCGTCTCCCAGCACACGCGTCACACTCGGCGTGGCGTCTCCCAGCACACACACGTCACACTCGGCGTGGCGTCTCCCAGCACACACACGTCACACTCGGCGTGGCGTCTCCCAGCACACACACGTCACACTCAGCGTGGCGTCTCCCAGCACACACACATCACACTCGGTGTGGCGTCTCCCAGCACACACACGTAACACTGGGCGTGGCGTCTCCCAGCACACACACATCACACTCGGCGTGGCGTCTCCCAGCACACACACATCACACTCGGCGTGGCGTCTCCCAGCACACACACATCACACTCGGCGTGGCGTCTCCCAGTGCACATGTCACATTCAGTGTGCTGTCCTCCGGCGCACGTCACACTCAGCGTGTTGTCTTCCAGCCACACATCACGTTCGGCATGGCATCCCCCAGTGCACACGTCACATACGGCATGGTGTCTCCTAACACTGTAGCCCATCAACAGACAATGATCGGCTGCAGCCTGCACAATTCCGTTATGCAGTGTGAAGGCAGTCAAACTGTCCTGCCTAATATCTGATCCATGTCTATTTGTTTTAAAACGGATAGCCACGGATCAGTTTTGGCCTTCCATATATCTCTATGAGCACGGATTGGTCCTAAGTGGCCGTCCGTGTGTGTCAGTTGTCACTGATCCGTTTGTGTCAGTTGTTTTCATGAACCCCGAATCGGAGGCTGTTCCAATTTTGGGCTGCATTGAAAATGACTGACACCAACGTACAGACACTGATTCATAGCAGTCTGTGTCAAATAACATGAATGTTTATGGAGCGTGAATCCATGAAACGGAACCGTTTTGCTGTACTGAGCATGCTCAGAAACAAGGTACAGCTCCTCCCACCCCCATCTCTGCTAACTGATGACGGATCCATTAAAAACGATCTGTGGACATCAGTTGGCATCCATTTGAACATATCCGTGCCTGTCCATGTGGTCCTTGAAATTCAAGTATCCACACAGATGTTAAAATTATGGCCAGTCTTTAATGTGAAGGAACTGTGATGGTGGGTTTACATGTCCCGATATCGGCGTCCAACTCCGACCAAAAGTCACGTGGTTCGGGAGTTGGACCCGATATCGGGCGCGCGTTGTACGGTTTGAACGTACAACGCGATCCTGGAACGATGCCAAAACAATATCGGGGTTGAATGAGCGTGCTATTCAACTGCCCGATATCGCATGGCCATTGTAGCAGCATCGTAGCGTGTAACAGCACAACTACGATGTGTACTCGCAATTCACCCATTAACTCCCATGTTAAATGGTCGCTACTGGGTTGGTGGGCGTACACATCGTAGTGACGTGGTTTCCCGATATCGCAGCGTGTAAACCACCGATGCGATATCGGGAAAAGTGTCAAAAAATGCGCGCTCCCGCGCCGTTGTATACCGATATCGTCCCGATATCGGGAACGTGTAAACCCACCATGAAGGCTGCAGCTCATTAGTGGATGAGGTCAAGGCAATGGGACACTACGTGATTAACCTGGAGCACCATTTAACAAATAAGAGACAGCATTCTGCAGTTCAAGAAAATCAACACCAAAAATTTCATATTTAATGACTTTTCTTACCAATAATCTTCCGTGCCAACTGTATTGCTGCATTAACAACGTTACCCTGCACCACTTCATCCACAATCCCAATCTGTAACGCTTCAGTGGCAGGGACATGTCTTCCTGAAAAAAAAAAAATCAATATAAAGCACCAATTACTCCAGAACATTCTCTCAATTATAGCGATCTCTTTAATTTGCATGTATAATGTGCATTATAAATCACTACCTCATGTCAAGGTCAAGGTGGTAACATATATGGGTTAACAGCAGATCTGGGTATAATTATAAAATAAGCATTGTTTGCCTCCCTTTAGAATCGATTCACTCATTATTGGTTGGAAACACCTTTATCTGTATGTAAGTATTTTCTTTAGTAATACTTTAGAGTACATCCAGTAGTGAGAAAAATCTCATAGCATGTAGCTCAATAGATTAGTTTCTAATCTAGTCTAAAATGTAAAAAAAATTGTGCTCTAAGCAAAACTTGGGATTTGTGCTCCCTTGGGGGCTAGAGAGGGCACATCCGACCCTTAGAGTATGCAGCCAACACCACCAAAGGCCTGGAAACAGTGGGGCACGGGCCCCATTCTGATGCCAGGCATGCTGATTGCACCAGTATCTGCATCCAAAATAGTGGACAAATCCTTTAAGGACCTAGGCAATTTTCTATTTTTGTGCTTTCTTTTTCTCTCCTCTTCTTCCAAGAGCCATTACTTTTATAACTTTTCAGTCAATATTGCTGTACGAGAGTCTAAAATCTGCAGGACCAGTTGTTGCAATTGTCTTTTCTTTTGTTGGTTTATTTAGGACAGGAGTGGGGAACTCGGGTCATGTTCTCAGGATCTCTTTAGTATTGCACAGGTGATAATCACCTGCACTGGTGAGTGTGGCGCCCCTGCGTTCAGGAGGCCACAAAGGGAACTGCAGCCAGGCAGGTAGGACGACAGTTGAACACCAACACCCTCACAGCCCCCCACACACCCACGTGACAGTAGAGGGCAGCACCCAACCCGGAGCCTAGGAACTCTAAGCAGGCGAGGGGTGGTGGGTTTAGAGCAGTGGGTGGGCACACACGTAGTCAGGTGACGGAGGGTAGATATAGAGAAAGGGGAGGAGAAAGGAGTCAGTAGGCCGAGGTAGGCTGAGCAGGAAAGACTGGATCACACGTCCTGGACGAGTGGGGTGTAAGGAGCGCAGAATCTGAACAGAGCCAGTGCGAGCCGCAGAGAGAAAGCACGTCCGAAGCCAGCACCCCGGGAGTGTGAGGGAAGAGAGGGACGGTGATACCGGGCCCTAGAACTACAGCAGAGACGGTAGACTGCAGGCGGAGTAGCCCTCCTATGATACCCGAAGACACAGTAGAGAGAGCCTGGTAGAGCCTCACACGGGAGGACTGCTGGAGGCTAGGCTAAAGTAGAGTGTCGGCTCTAGAGGGGACCGTAGCTTCACCCAGCATCCCCAGACAACCAACGGGGGACCACAACTACACGTTAGGGTCCCTACCCCAAAGGACAGGCAGCTCAGTGACAACCCGGAGGACCCACAGGGGCCCGAGTCACCGCCATACTGTCCGGAGACGCACACTAAGTGAACAGAGAGAGAGAGTCAACAGCCTGGGAAGGACACAGAGACAGAGTGAGGGGTCACAGAGAGGAACGACTGGGCTGCAGGGAGTAAAGGGAACCCAGAGGGGAGAGTGTGCCCGTGTAACTGAGAATTGTAACTGAACTGTGAACTGTACTTGAGAACTTTGGGAAGTAAACACGGTGAACCCTGAATCTGACTCCCTTGCATATCTCTGCCTGAACACGACTCCCTCCATACAGGTTTGCAGCAGATCCCCACCTGGAGAGCCACAGCTTGCAGGCTCCATCGCTGAAGGAGGATTCCTGCAGCATCTGGACAGTAAGTGTACTACACTCAGCATCAGGCCTGCACACCACACAATAGACTGTAATCAACACTGCCCCAGGGAACACAGTTCTGCCCATGGAGAACTATTCCATCCTCGCTGCCATTACATCATCCCCGGAGGTTCTGCGGTAGCGGTGGCCCCCTTACTGGCCGTACACGGTGGGTGGCGTCACGACTGACATTATCCCCTGTAAATACACCCTTATTAATGCCAGGGCCCCGGACATAGTCCGGACCAGGACCACCCGTGACTTCCCCAGTAGCTGACACGGTCCGGCACCGAGTACCCCCGTCCCAGTGGGCTCGACATGAGAATTCCAACCCCTGTGCAATGCTGAGGAGATCCTGAAAACATGACCTGTTGGCGGCCATTGAGGCCCGAAGTTCCCCTGTTTTATGGCATTCACTGTATGGAAAAAAAATTACATGGCAAGATGATTTTACAGGTCAGTACGACTGCAGAGATAACAAATTGCTTAGTTTTTTTTTATTCAAGTGGTAACAAAATCTACCGTATATATCAAAAGTTTGTGTTTTTTGCACATCAAGCCGATATCTTTATTGATGACTATCTTGTGGTATATACCATGCATTATTTTTTATTGCATTTTTGGGAAGGAACTCTGTTTTGATATTTTTCCCCCATATGGGATAAATAATTTTTATATTTTATTAATTAAGATAAAAAAATGGGGTATTGTGGAATAATTATTACTTTGCTATTAACATTTATTGAAAAGGAAGGCAACTAAGGGTACCTTTACACGTCGCAACATTGCATGCAATTTCACTTGCAACTTGCTGGTTGCAGTGAAATCATGGACACATTGTTCCATTTATACACAGCAACAAAATAGAACAATGTGTCCATGATTTCACTGCAACCAGCAAATTGCCAGTGAAATTGCTAGCAATATTGCGATGTGTAAAGGTACCCTTAAACATTGAATCATTTTAAATGAGTTACGTAGGCTATGCTGATGGTGCATTTTTTTGCTGTGTTTTTTTTGTCACCTTGTCACAAGAATGTGTGTGAATCCTTCACCCAAGCAAAGGCTATGAGAATTCTGAAGCGCTGTGACAATGATGCTTTTGTTTTCGTCCTTGCAGATTTGCAGCATTTTTCTGCCCTTCCTACCATTGAGAATAATGAAAAAAAAAACCAAGACCAAAACCTGCACCCAAAGTGCACTTTGCATGTGGTGTGATTTTCTAGCACAGAGCGCAGTTTAGCAGCATTTTTTCTGCTGAAAATTTCTGCACCCAAAAAGTTGTGTTGGCACATAGCCTTAAAGGGATTTGAACCTGCGATCTCTTATGGTACCTTTACATGCCGCGACGGCAGGCTGGATACATCCCGCTACTTCACGTGCACGAGCACTCTCAAACGGTTACAAACGCTCAACGCATCACCTTTACACGCCGCGACAAGATGCGCTACGCCACGCTACATCTATAGCTAGCTACATCGCCGGGTGTCTCAAGTAGCCATCTGTAGCTCATTTACACACCGCTATAACCAGCTACTATGGGCGTACCTGGTGCAGCAGGGACAGCACATAGGCGTGCTCCAATTGTGGATTACGAGACGTCCGTACGCTGATAGGACAAAGCAATAATACCATGATTGGCCAGGCATCGCAGGAGGTTGATTAATATTTGACGCTCGAGCAATTGTGTAGTGTGACTCGTCAGCTCCTTAAATATGCCGCCCTGTGCGGCGACAACCAATCGCAACGCACCATCTTCCACCAATGATCGCACATGGGGCGCGGTAACACGGAGCCAGGGTCACGCCTTAGCTACATCGCAGGCTGTCCCGAGTTCCCTTCCGTTGCTTCTTTACACGCCGATACAGCTCGCTACCATCGGCGTTGTAGCCATCAGTTTTCGAGCAGAGCTAGGAAACAGATGTATCTGTTGCCGGCTGTATCGTCATGTCTTCAGACGCCACTACGACGGGCTACATTGGCGCTACAAGCTACATTTGTAGCCTGTAGCGGGATGTATCCAGCCTGCCGGCGCGGCGTGTAAAGGTACCATTAATGATCTATGCAATACCACAGTATTGCAGTGCATTGTGAAATGGATGATCTTCTGTGAAACTCAGCCACAGGACAGTCTTCATAGGAGATCACACATGGCAGACATGGGGAGGTCTTCTGAACTCCCTTGGCTTCCACGACAACTGATTGGCATTCCGCAATGTTGTTGTATGAGGTTTCAGTAGCTGTGAAAAGTGAAGACCACCATGTTGAAGACTGTTTCAGTCACACTTGACAGTGGTATTTAAATGTTGTCAGAGCTAGCTCTAATCACATGAATTACTCTTAGGTGCCACCTATGTAAGGCCCCTTTCACATCAGCGTTTTTTGCTGATTTGCGGCAGATTTACCGCATCAGCCAGATGTGCTGCGGCAAAAGCGGTGTCACCGATCCAGCACTTGTGGCCGCGAAAAAAAAAAAAATGCTGCAAGCAGCGGGGCTTTTTTTCGCAGCCACAAGTGCCGGATTTGCCGCATCCGGCAGAGCCGCAAGCCCCATGGACAATGCATGGGGCTTGCCGGATCGGCCGTTAAGGCAGATGTGGCGCCACCTGCTGGATCTGCTGCACATCAGCGAAAGACGCTGATATAAAAGGGGCCTAACACAGATTGTCAGAACGTCTCCTGAGCCTGCTCCATACTGTGGTCCTGCACGGCCACCATGCGGTACTCATTGCTAAAGAGTTACTAGATTTTTAATAAAGTAGTATCATTTCTCCCAATTAAACAATTCCAGATCTGCTCTATGAAAGCAGCAGTGAGATAGAATTGCCCTTTTAGCCACATTTTCACCTTCCAGTAGGAGAATTTGGATAACTTTGTTTACAGCATTTTAGGTTTCTTTTTTATGCAGAAATAAAAGTAATCACCTCGTACAATCACATCTAGAGCTGCAGGAACACCAATTAACCGAGGTAGGCGTTGTGTTCCTCCGGCGGCTGGCAGAATGCCAATTAGAACTTCAGGAAGACCCACCCGGGACTGTAATCAAAAACAGCATGAGAATACGCAGGATGCACAGTCATTTGTATTATTATTGTTTTCCCTCATTTATATGGTGTCAAGATATTTATCTATAACATTTCTATGAGAGATTCCTTATTGATTCACATCATTTTATGTTGTTTTGAGTTTTATCACCTAATTGCATGACATTTTCTTTTCAATACCAATAAGTAAGATTTATGACTGTGAATGAAAATCATCAGTGTAGAAAATCATTTAGACAATAATGATCTCATCATAGAAAATGAATAAGTCATGGGGTATAAAAGCTCACGTGGATGACCACCATGTCCCACTATAGTGGACCTCTGCTGAGGGTGTGATGGGCTATGGATGAAGGAGGATGACAAAATAGATTGGATTTTTTGGGATCTTTTGCCAGATGTAGAACATAGTCCATAATCAAACGTTATGTGGTCAACAAATAGCATAAATCAATAATACAAGTGATAAGAAACTTTGTAATACATGGCATCAGAAATATGCTTATGAGATGCTCCTTCCACTCCCCCAGTACTCATCACGCCATTGTGTCTTGGACAAAGAAAGACTGAATCCCAGTTCGCTGAGGGGTCAGGTAACCACTATTATAATATAAGGAGCGGGAAGGGCAGAGAGAAGAGGCAGAGATGCATAGGTCAAGCAGCAGCGTCTAACAAGTGATTAAGCTCACATCAGTGCTGGATTCACAGCTACACTGCTCAGTGCTGTAGCTGTAATTTCTATATCTGTACAGTTTAGAGAGAATAAACACACCAGCAAGTCTCTACCCACTAGCTCAGAAACAAGTGAAAACTACAGAAATGGTGTTATTCCTCATGTACATACACTTATTCTGAATAGTTACCTAAAATGACAGGAGCGCTTTAAACACAGACTTTATCCACAGACATTTCCATGCAAAGGAAAGTAAAGAGAATATTAAATTAGTCACCAGTGACCTGTAGCTATATTTGAAGAATGCAAAGTGATATTTATGGGATCCTAAATATTTTCAGGTTGTCAAAACAAAACTGACCATTTCAATATGCAAGGAATCTCACATTTTAGATTAGATCACTAATATAAAAAAATTGATAATTGTCAATCAATCCTAGAAACATTAGTCTGTCACAAAAATCCACCTATACCTCAACATTATTTGTCAAGAAAATGTTGATTGGACAGGTCAGCTCCCAGGGCTTTCCATGAGACGTGTAGTATCTGACAGCGTTTGTCTCCATCCCTTTGTAGAAATGACATGATTGTATCCACAGTCAGCATTTAAAAATACAACCATGACACAAACACCCAATGTTAATAAGCAGGGAAGGGAAGACAGAACAATCTTCTGTCCTAATACATACAGAACACAGCAAAGAGATTTCTGCTGCAGTCAGTTATACTGCCACACACAGGATTGTGAAATGATGAGCAAGCACTACAATGCTCAGGTGCTCCTAACAAGCAGTTGGGATGGTCAGATGGGTGAGGAAGTCAATGGGAAAGGCCAGGGTCAGACGACCGTCACGGACATCCGCTACATACCTAGTTATTTTTTCAGCAGCGCATATGCGCTAGTCATGGCGGCTCAACGCTGTCCCTGGTTACTCGATATTGATCTTGGTAACTGCCCACACATCCATCTGAATAGCGTCCACTTAAGCAGAGCGGACAGGGAAACGCTGCATGCATTTGAAGAATCTATAGGAATGGAAGTGGTATAACGTAGGTGTGGAATACCACCACCCTTAGGAAAGATTACACAAAGATTTTCCAAATTACTAGTCAATCTTTATTGTACACAATAACATAGCATAACATAAAAACAGAGCATTCCCTCCGGAGAGATTCACAAGAAACACTACAGGCTGTTCAGCAACAATAGAAATAGTATGAAAAAACAACAACCAGGCAATTATTGTTCATATAGGAAGGTCAACAATTAATGTATAGGACCTAACTCCTATAGTGCAAAGCCAATGTCATTACCAAAAATGCTAATCCAAGTTAAGAAGCGGGAAGCGAAACGGTCGTAGGGGAGGAGGGAGCACGAGCGCACATGGACACCTCGGCTTAGAAGGTATTAAACACAACAGTGCCATGTTTACCTTATAATTGATAGCTATGTAGCTATGGGGGCAGTTATTAAGGCTCACTTTGCTTTCATGGTATTTTTCATTGCTATAACCAGGATATAATCACCTTAGTATTAACAAGTGATGGTGACTCGGGTTGATTATCATTATATTAACTTGGATTAGCATTTGTGGTAATGACATTGGCTTTGCACTATAGGAGTTAGGTCCTATACATTAATTGTTGACCTTCCTATATGAACAATAATTGCCTGGTTGTTGTTTTTTCATACTATTTCTATTGTTGCTGAACAGCCTGTAGTGTTTCTTGTGAATCTCTCCGGAGGGAATGCTCTGTTTTTATGTTATGCTATGTTATTGTGTACAATAAAGATTGACTAGTTATTTGGAAAATCTTTGTGTAATCTTTCCTAAGGGTGGTGGTATTCCACACCTACGTTATATTACTCTGATGTGGAAAGCTATTTAAAAAGGGACATAGTATTGAGGAATGGAAGTGGGACAGATTCTTCCTCCACTCTGCGTCTTCTAACAAGCCCATGTCTAGGGAAATGCATTTAATCCTACAGAGCATGACAGAGTGAGTCTAAAGGTGCCGTCACACGCATCAATCCGATGAACGATTTTGTTAGCGATCACATGCACGCGCGATCGCTAACAATATCGTTCAGATCGCTGGTGAGCTGTCACACAGGCAGACTCACCAGCGATCAGTGGACCAGCGACATCGTGGAAATGATTTAAATATCGTTTCCACGATGTCTTGCTCCCACTACCAGGCTGCGGTAAGCGGGAGCAGGCTGGTCTCCAAGGTAAACAGCGGGTATCTAGGCAGAGCGCTCTGCCTAGATACCCGATGTATACCTTGGTTACCAGCCTTCTCCGCTCAATGGCTGGTATCCAAGGTACACAGCAGGTAACTAGGAACCCTAGTTACCCGCTGTGTACCTTGGATACCAGCCCATGAGTGGAGAAGGCTGGTAACCAAGGTATACTTCAGGTATCTAGGCAGAGTGCGCTGCCTAGATACCCGCTGTTTACCTTGGAGATAAGCTCCCGGCACTTGCAGAGAGGCGCTGGGAGCTGGCTTATCGGTCGTCTCCCGGTGTCACACGCAGCAATGCTGCGTGTCCACCGGGCGACCAACAATAGATTTTAGGTCCTGTCCTCAAATCAAACGATGAACGATCAGCCAACTGATCGTTCATCGTTTGTAGTGTCACACACAACGATGTTGTTTCGACATCGTTCAAGCGTCACAAAACACGCGACTTTTGAACGATATCAGCAACAATATCGTTACGTGTGATGGCACTTTAAGGCTGGCTTCACACCACAATTTTTTGCTGTCAGGTTCTGTCCATTGTTTTGCAGGATACACCAGACAGAACCTGACAGCACCGGAGAAAGCAGAACTGAAGGCAAATATGCCTTCCGATCCGGTTTTCTACCGGAATCAGTGGCTGACGCTGTCCAGTGCTGAAATTTCAGCATAGCCCCTGGAGGGGAGCTAGCCGCGGTGCTGAAATTTCAGCCGGGGAGCTCTGCAGTGGCAGCTGCTTTTAACAGCCGCCGCTCTTTCAGCACCTGGCATCCGGGAACTAGTCCAATTTTATGTCGGACCCGGCATGATCCAGCGCCCATATACTCCAATGCTATGGGGGCCGGTTTTGTGCGATCTTTGCCCTGGACACAAAAAAATGCTGCATGCTCCGTTTTTGTGTCCGGGACTAAAACCAAAAACAACCAGATCCTGCCAGACAGATAGCAAACCGGATGGCAAATACCTGCCATCCGGCACCACAGGGATACAATAGGGCCAAAATCGGATCAGGGGCTGTCCGGTTCACACCGGACAGCCCCGGATCCCCATACCTGTGGTGTGAAGCCAGTCTAAGTCAGAGGCAAGTAGTGCTGCGGAAGCATGCCCTATATGTGCAGGCTGTGTGAAGCCAAACACAGCAGTGAGCTATGCGTCGATTTGGTCTTAGTCAAGTGGACAAAAGCTTTAAAGGTACCGTCACACGCGGCAATTTTGCAAGCAATTTCACTGGCAATTTGCTGGTTGCAGTGAAATCATGGATACATGGTTCCATTTCTACACGGCAACAAAACAGAACCATGTATCCATGATTTCACTGCAACCAGCAAATTGCCAGTGAAATCGCTTGCAAAATTTACGTGTGTGACGGTACCTTTAGGGAAGCAAAAGTGTTACCGTGTGGACTGTCATTGTGCATACTGAAGTGTATTGGCTGTGTCCCGGACCTTAAAGGTCTGTAACTGCTGTGGGCTTTGTAAATAAATAACAATTGATGTTTTAAAGAACCTGGGTCACTGCCTCCTGTCTTGACTGTTCACAGTTGCAACCTTACAGTTCCCATAAGCCCCCATTCATAAAATGTGTGATTTTCTTCAGCCTCCATCTGCTTTACACATGTATCCATTCATTTAAATGTATAAGAAAAGTGCAGACAACAGATCATGGTATCACCTGATGAAGATAGCCTGCGTGCTATTGAAACGTGTTGTGGCCCATACAAGGAGCCAATAATAAAAGGTTTGAGAATCTGCTAATACGTTCCCTTTGCTTTAGCGCTCATAAACTCCAGTTTCCATTTTCCCTTTATTTTTTTTTATTTTTTTTTTTCCATTCTTTATTTAATTTTGAAGTTTAACATAACATGGTACATAAAACATATTTTGTATATGCTTTTAAGATCAATCAGTACCTTGATATTAAAGGGAACCAACCACCCCAAATGACCCCCCGGACTGTTAATATGTGTCCCTACACCCAGCACACACATTTGGGGCAATCGTTTTTGCTAAAAAAACTGTTTAGTAGAAGCTAAGATATATGTTTATGAAGTTTAATAAATCGAGTGTTCGTGCCTGTGATCCTCCTCTCCCTCCTCCCCTCTCAATTTCTAAGAGCCTGGCCGCGTCATGAAAGGGGCGGGACTAAATCGCGACGAGCCCCGCCCCCTTTCATGACGCGGCCAGGCTCTTAGAAAGTGAGAGGGGAGGGGGGAGAGGAGGATCACAGGCACGAGCACTGCACGTGGACAAAGCTAGGTAAAACCCATCCGTCTCGATTTATTAAACTTTATAAACATATATCTTAGCTTCTACTAAACAGTTTTTTTAGCAAAAACGATTGCCCCAAATGTGTGTGCTGGGTGTAGGGACACATATTAACAGTCCGGGGGGGTCATTTGGGGTGGTTGGTTCCCTTTAACAGAGTTAACATAATATTTGTTTATCAAAACTTGGTACATAAAACATATTGTTGTATATGCTTCTGGAATCAAGCAGCACCTTTATATTAACAAAATAAACATAATGTACAACCTAAACAGTTGGTTTCTCAGTTTTCTTAGATACTCAAACGGCTCCATATCTACTATGCTTTTTTTTTTTAATTGTTCGGTTAAGAAGTCCAATAATATCATGACAGTGCAACTATGTGCCTATAAAGATATTATCCTCCCATGGCTGTTGACCGGCGGGCACATTCGTCACCTCCAGGGGGTCCTCCTCAGGCTCCCCTAAGACAATAGCATGATATTGCATATAGTTTGGGGGTTATCTAGGGGTCGCTGCGGTCCTCTGTTCAATTATTAATATCACCACTCTCCGCCCTCTCTCTCCACGGCTTCCACTTTTTAAGAAATGAGTCGTGGGAGTTCATTTCCCAGCTGGATAGTTCTTCTAGTCTGTATAGATCTGATACCTTGGCCAACCATTCCTTCTTTTTTCCTTCATTTTTGGGCTATTAGGTGCTTTGCAGCTCCTATCATAATAGGGACTAGCCCATGTTTTTTGGGGTTGTAGTTTTTTGATGGGAGCGATAGAAGCGCTTCTGCTGCGGTTAACTCAGATCTTATGAGGTTCATAGATTTTAAAGTCGTGTTTACTCCTAACCAGAATTTTGTTAATTTCTGACATGTCCAGAATATGTGGGTTAAGTTCCCTCTCGATTTCTCACATCTCCAGCAATTTGGGGACTCTGCTATCCCTAGGTGAAAAAATCTCTCAGGGGTGTAATACCACCTCGATAGGAGCTTAAAGGACGTTTCCTGCAGTAGGACACACCTGGAGAAGCCATGTGAGTTCTGGCAGAGTTTTACTTTGTCCTCATTAGAAAACATGACCCCTAGTTCAATCTCCAAGAGTGTAGAAAAAGTGGGAAAGTGGGCTGTGTGTTATCAAGTAAATTATTATATATTGTAGAGATAATTTTAGGGATTGGTGGTTTTATTTTAACTAGTATTTCCAACCACTTCCATCTTGTAGAGACCATCATTGGGCTCTTGATCTTTTTCATGTAGTGGGCCACATGTAGTTCTTGTAAGAACGTCTGTGGTTGCTGTTTAGCTTCTATTGGCCACATATTCCTACATGGGATGTTTCCTCGCAGTAACCATGAGATGGGTTTATTCGGGAGGGTCTTCCAAAGATTATATGGGTCTGTAAAATCTGCGTCTATCAGATATGGTATCAGCTGCATCGGCATTTTGTCTAAGAAGCCACAGTCTGGGAAGTGAGTCGGGACCAGTTTTCGTCATATAGCTAGTGTAGTGGCAAGAATTTCATCAAAATTATCCTTATCTGGCATGTTGTCTGTCCACAACAGTTTGTGTACCTTGGTATCTAATAACTGCATTTCTATGTGTTGTCTGTTATTTTGGGAGGCCATATGAGTAAGTTTCAGCCATCTCGCTAAGTGAATAGCCTTATGATAAGAAATGAGGTCCGGTAAGCCCATGCCCCCCCGTCTTTTAGGGAGCACAAGAATTCTGAATGAAATCCTGGCTTTCTTTTGTTTCCATACAAATTGGGATATTATTCGGTTTAGAGCCTGAAAGAAAGGGCTGGTCAAGGAAACCGGAACCATATTCATAACATAAAATATTTTGGGGAGAATATAAGATTTTATAATGTTGATTCTTCCCATCCATGAAAGCATTGGCAAATCATATGTCTTCAGTGTATTTTTGATATTACTGATAAGCGGGATGAAGTTGTGTGTGTATAATGAGTGGCGGTCTCACGTAATTTGTATTCCTAAGTATTTAATTTTATCTTGGGGCCATTTAAAGAGTGTTGTTTTTTGTAGTGCCTGCACTTCTGTCCTGGAGGCTGTTATATTAAGTGCTTCCGTTTTGTCTAGGTTGATTTTAAAATTAGACAATTCCCCAAAAGTCTCCAGGAGGCCAAGGAGCTCCGGCACCGCCACCGTCGGGTTAGATATCATCAACAACAAGTCTTCAGCAAACGCTGCTGCCTTTATCTGGACATCTCCAATTTTAATTCCTTGTATTTTGTCATTTTGGCGGATCGCCTGCATTAGCATTTCCATAACCACCACAAATAAGGTCGGGGAGAGAGGACAGCCCTGCCTGGTCCCATTGCTAATTTTAAATTTGTAGGACAGTAGGCCATTCACTCTGGCTCTTGCCGTGGGAGAGGTGTATAAGCCTAAAATTGCTTCTATGAGGGGAGGAGGAAAGGCAAATTTGCGCTATGCGCTGTCCATGAATTGCCAGCTTACTCGATCGAAGGCCTTCTCGGCGTCCGTTGATAGGACGACGAGAGGCCTCCCGGTGCGCCTAGCATACGAGACAGCTTGAAGAGCTTTAGTTGAGTTGTCCTTTCCCTCCCTTCCCCTCACAAATCCGGCCTGGTCAGGATGAATAAGATCCCCCAGGACCAAGTTAATTCTGTTTGCTAAGGGTATGTGCACACGGGGGCGGGTTAGGGGCGGCGGCGGCTGGGCGGGACCCGACAGGAAGCTCCGGAGCCGTCCACCGGCTTCCTGTCGGGTCCGTGCTGCGGAAGACAGGCAGGTGTGCGGCGGTGCACAGCGGGTTAGTGGCGTCGGTTCTGCAGCGGCTGGAAGCAGTACATGATTCTGCTTGCAGCCGCTGCAGAACCGGCCGGTTTATAGAACATGATCATTCTTTGCTAACCCGCTGGGAACCCAGCGGGTTAGCAACGGATGAGCATGTGGAAACCGCCGGTGTGTGCACACCGGGTGTCGGTTTCCATAGGTTTCTATGTTAATCCAAAAGCCGCTTTTGGATTAACATAAATTTGCATAAACCTGATGGAAACCGACCGGCGGTTTCCGCTGCTAAAACGGCCCTAAACCTCCCTGTGTGCACATACCCTAAGAGTTTTGCCCAGAGTTTCATGTCTGTATTTAATAATGAAATTGGTCTGTAATTATTGCAAAGGGTGCCATCTCTCCCCTCCTTTGGTATTATAGTGATGTAGGCTTCCAATGCCTGTGGCGGTGGAGTAGAGCCCGACAGTAAGTTGTTGTGTGGTATTAGTATGTCCGTGAATTTCTTATAATAAATTATAGGGAACCAGTCAGGGCCTTGTGCTTTTCCATTCGGAATAGATGCTAGAGTCTCCTCCACCTCCTTTCTTGAAACTCTAGCCTGGAGTAATAATTGGCCTTCAGGAGTTATTGTCGGGAGTTTAAGCGTATTGAGAAATGTTTGGATTTTTTCATCAGTCATGATGGGGTCTGACATTGATTTCGAGGGGCTTAAATTATATAGGGAGTCGTAATATTGTCTAAAAGCCTCTGCAATGTCTTCAGAGTCAACTAAGTCGCCTGCACCAACCTTCCGGATTCGCCGAACAAAACAACTCTCTTTTTGTTTTTTAAGTAGTTTTGATGTTAATTTGCTACCCTTGTTGCCGTGCATGTAGATCTTATGTCTACAGCGGGCAAATGTTTTAGCCGAGTTGAAGTTCAGCAAATCCTTCAGTCTGCCGCGAAGTGATGTCAGGTCTTAGAGTGTCACATTGCTTTGCTTGTTCTTATGTAGTTTTTCTGTTATGTTAATCTAATGTAATACGGAAGAGATTTCCTTCTCTCTCTGTCGTTTGATATGGGAGCCAAGAGCTATCAACTCTCCCCTCTGTACCGCTTTATGCGTTTCCCAGACTATCGGGGTAACCGTATTGTTAACTACGTTTTCTCTAAAAAATCTGGTCAGTGAAAATTTTATTTGAGCCAAGTGATCAGGGCTCCCTAGTAGAGATTCGTTCAACCTCCAGGACAGGCTTCGCCGGGGAAGGGTGGATATTTCCATCTCTAGCAACACAGGTGCGTGGTCAGAGATCGTGATATTACCTATCGAGGTGCTACGTGCTAGTTTAAGACATTTTTCTTGTATTAAGAGATGATCCAGCCTGTGATATGTATTATGTGGGATTGAGAAATACGTGTAATCTTTTGTTGTGGGGTGTTCTATTCTCCATGGATCTACCAAGTGTAACTCCCTTAGGGCCCTTTCACATCAGCGTTTTTTGAAATTTGCGGCAGATGCGGTGAAAAAACCGCATCTGCCGCAATTACCGCATACCGGCTGCACTTGCGGCGCGGTTGCGGTAAACGCCATGCAAAGTATAGGCGTACTTGCGGCAGGTGCGGCAAGTGCGGTTTTGCACTTGCGGCAGATGCGGCCACGAAAAAAAACGTGGCTGACCGCGTTTTTTTTTCGCTGCCGCACCTGCCGCAAGTGCAGACCGCACTTGCCGCACCTGCCGCAAGTACGCCTATACTTTGCATGGCGTTTACCGCAACCGCGCCGGAAGTGCAGCCGGTATGCGGTAATTGCGGCAGATGCGGTTTTTTCACCGCATCTGCCGCAAATTTCAAAAAACGCTGATGTGAAAGGGCCCTTAGTCTGTTTAGCAAGCCCTTTCTTTGTTTTAAGGAAATGGAAGATTTCCCGTTTGAAGCGTCTAACAGTGGGTGTAATGTCAGGTTAAAATCGCCTCCCACTATCAAAATTCCTTCCGTGAACAGGTTAAGTGTGTCCAGGGTCTTTAGCAGCCAGTGTATTTGTCCCTGATTGGGAACATAGAGATTGGCCAGGGTAATTGTTGTATTAGCCAGTACTCCTTTTACAAAAATATATCTGCCCTCTGCGTCGGATAACTGGTCTTTTACTTCAAATGGGCATCCCTTCTTAAATGCTATGCTCACCCCTTTTCACGCAGTGGTAGAGCAGCTATGAATCCAAGTGGGGTAGTGAGAGAAGGTGGTATTAGGCGTTCGTCCCTTTTTAAAATGTGTTTCTTGAAAGAAAATAATTTGTGCATTTTTTTTGTGTAATGCGTGCAGAATCTGGCTACGTTTGGCCGGTGAGTTCAAACCTTTCATGTTGTAGGAAGCCACAACGACCGTTCCCCCTGTCCCTCCATCAGCCACAGCCATGGGAGTTGTTGAGTGGTGCCGTTTGTATCTTGTATCTGAAAGAGAAAACCATTAGAACATATACTGATCTATTTACATATAAGAGATTTAGACTCATCTTTCGCAGGGAGGGGGGGTAAAGTTCCCAACATAGGAAGATGAGTACATATTGTAAAACCTCGGGTGGTGGAAGCGATTAATATAACGTCAATATAACAAGATAATTCTCAGTTATACGGGAGAGAAGATTCTCTCAGTTTAGCGAGAAAGAAGAAAAAAAAAGACCTGAACCGTATTATTTTCACAGTTCCCCGATGTTTCAAAGCTATCCTCAATAGTTTTGTATAGTAGAAACTGGTAAGTCCATTAGGGTATGTTTGAGGTGGTCAAGAAGAGCTAGGGGTCTGGGGGGGGGGGAGAGCGCAGGAAAGGAAAAATATAAGAGCAAGGCAGAAAGAGGGGAGAGGGGGGGTAAAGCAGCATAGGGAGGGGAGAGGGATACTCAGAAAGGCCTAGGTATATAATTTTAGACTGCAAATCCGTAAAAATCATTGTTAATATAATGAACGTAAACAGTTTTGAGACTGATCCAATCGTAAGTCCAGAGACCTCCGTCTGAAAGATTAGATAGTTTCTGTCGTTGTGTCCTTGAGACATGCAAAAGAAAAGAGAACAAGATTTGACTTCTTTTCTAAGATCTGTAGCATTGTCTCAGTCAAGTAGGATCCCTTTTGTTCGTGTTCTTCTTGGATTTTGGAGATGACATTTTCTTCTTGACTGACCACTCTGTCGGCCTGGTTAGCGTTGGAAAGTCCACACCCATGTCCACCGGAAGCCAGGAAGGGATCTTTATAGGTGTTATTTGAAGCTGTTCCCATGATTCTGAAAGGTCTTCTGGTGTCCTTATTGTAATTTGACGTCCATCTTTGGATATTCCCAGGCCAAACGGAAATAGCCATCTAAATCTCAGCCCTTTCGCGACGAGAGCATCAGTCAAGGGCTTTAGAATTCTACGTTTCGCCAGTGTGATTGGCGAGATGTCTTGGTAGATCTGGATTGCTGTGTTGTCATAGCTTAAGGAGGAAGTTTCTCTTGCCCCCGTAATGATGGCGGCTGTGTCGAGATAATTGAGCAGCCCGCATATGACATCTCTTGGTGTTTCTCCCCTCGCCGGCTTTGGTCTCAGTGCCCTGTGTACGCGCTCTATGATTATGGCCTTGGCTCTCTCCGGGCCTAAAATGTTCGTGAATATTTCCATTGAGACTTTATTTAATGCCTCAGGAGCAAAGGACTCTGGGATGCCCCTCAAGCGTACGTTTTTGCGTCTGCTTCTGTTCTCTTGGTCTTCTATGGATAAAAAAATTGTGTTTAAATGTTTCTGGTGAACCAGGACATGGTCCTTCAGCGTGTGAGATGCATCTATGATGTTTGTCTGGTTATTTTCCACAGCCTTCACTCTATGGCCCATTTGTTGTAGATCTGCGCGCATAGCGTTAATCTCTTGTGACAATTGTTTTGTGGTCTCTGCCATTAGTTTTCTCATAAATGAGCGAGTTAAAGGCTCTTCTGTTATGGAATCACAATCAGAGTCCTCCATACTTAGATCAGAATGTCCCGTAGCCTGGGCAGATTGGGTATTCTGTGGTTTAAATTTTGATTGAGATGCTACATGGTCCTTTTTTTTTGTTAAGTATTTGTCAAGTTCCCCTTGGGGATTGGAGTCTCCCAATGTTGTATTTTGTCTCGTTAAGCTTTTTGCCCGATCTGACTGTGTGCGCACCATTGTTGAACTATATTGATCAGGCTTTAGTGTATCACCACTCGAGGTTTACAGTTTATGGCATCATATTCATGTTTTATATGCTTTCTTTGAAGAAACTAGCATTTTATGACTTGTGAAGGGCTTCAAGTTGACTACTGGCCAAACAGCTAGAGAGCCCTCAGACGGCGTCCGCAGATTATTTGTTATCTTTACAGGGTGCAATTATTCTATTCGGTGTAATATCTCTCACCGGTCACAAGGTGGCAGTCTTAATGTGCAGAATAGGTGATAGATAAAGTCTTAGAGTGACCACCAGGTGGCGTCTCTAATCTGTTCTCTTTTACACCACAATATGGAGGCTGTTTCTAGTGGGGAAGCTGCAGGGGAGGGAGTTTTTCTTTACTATGGCACATCCACTTTATTAAATCCTTCCCTGGTAGCTGGGTGATTTGCAACTTCTGGGGCACTCTGGTGTCTCCTTATATGTGCAATCGTTTTCAGCGCGGCTCTCCCGCTACTTCTCCGTTCGTCCTTCCCGGCCGGTCTCCTCCAACTTCTCTCCTCTCCCCTCAGCCCCCTCCTCCACTCCTCTTCCCGCCACCTCCGTCTCCGCACCTTATCTCCTTTGATGCTTCTCTCCGGCGGCGCCGTCTGTGTTCTGCTCCGCTCGCTGGCTCCCGGGGCTCTCTCCGCCGCTCCAGCCGCTGTTACTTCAGTATGTGGAGGCAGGAGACCCACGAGGTGGGTCTAACAATAAGATGGCGCCTCTGTACGCGCCGCTCGCTCTCTCTCCCGGCCGCCCCAGGGGCTCCCGGGCTGCAGTCTACGGGTCCTCACCGGGGGGGGGGGATGAGGTCCTTCCTGCTCTCCAGGCATAAGGGAGTCGGAATCTCCGGTTTTTAGGCAATCTGTGCCCCTTTCTGGTGTCGTTTTGTGGCTTTTGGTGCAGGAGCTTTAGCCCAGCATGTCCGTCTCCTCCACTGCCCTAGCCACGCCCCATTTTCCCTTTATTTTATGACAAGAGATATTTGTCTTACATATTCAAGGTCACCACAAAAATAAAAAACAATGCAATAAATATTTTTATAGTGGATGGATGCCCAGACTATCGCCATTGTAGGGCACATATCTCATGAATGTATATGTTATACAGGGACCAAAAAAGCCTCATGCACTTATCCTCAATAACAGATTAGAATTACAGGTGGGGCACTAGGGCATAGATATACAGTTACCTGTGCACTTGCCACCCTGTAGTGACACGCCAAGGCCAGCTCAAGCCCTCCGCCAAGGGCAACTCCTTCAATTGCAGCCACTACAGGCTTCCTGCTGGCTTCAATTGTTGCATTTATATCTTCTAAGGAGACAGTTTTTAAAGCTGAGGTGGCAAATTCACGGATATCAGCGCCTAAAAAAAAAAAAAAAAAAAAACAAATTAGACAAAAATTCATGTAAACCATGATGAAAACAAAAAGATCAGTGCAGAGAGTCTTGATGAAAAAATATTAATAATAACAATAACACATACAGTAATATACACATATACACACCCCGGCAGATCCTTGGCTTTCTTGACCTACTTTTAGAGAATATGTATAAGGCCATGTGCACACGCTGAGTATTTGATGAGTTTTTTACCTCAGGATTTGTAACCAAAACCAGGAGTGGATGATTAAATACAGAAGTGGTGCAGGTGTTTCTATTATGGTGGGTTTACACGTCGCGATATCGGCGTCCAACTCCGACCCAACTCCAACCAAAAGTCACGTGGTTCGGGAGTTGGACCCGATATCGTTCGCGCGTTGTACGGTTTGAACGTACAATGCGATGCTGGAACGATGCCAAAACGATATCTGCGTTGAATGACCGTGCTATTCAACCGCCCGATATCGGATGGCCGTTGTAGCTGCATCGTCCCGTGTGACAGCCCAACTACGATGTGTACGCCCATGTCACCCATTCACTCCCACGTTAACTGGTCGTTCCTGGGTTGGGTATGTCCCATGCGCAGCTTCCGGGTTGATGAGTGCAAATTTGCCTCCAGTATTTCCTGATAACGTGCTGCATTCATCTTTCCTTCAACTTTGACTAAGGCCCCTTTCACATCAGCGGTTTTTTTTAAATCGTGGCAGATGCGTTTTTTTTCGCGGCCGCACCTGCCGCAAGTGCCGTAACCGCACTTGCCGCACCTGCCGCAAACTTACCGCAAGCCCCATAGACATTGCATGGGGCTTGCCGCAACTGTGCCGCAAGTGTCGCGGTTATGCGGTAATCGCGGCAGATACGGTCTTTTCACCGCATCTGCCGCGATTTAAAAAAAAACGCTGATGTGAAAGGGGCCTTAGGCCAGCTTCACACTACAGTTTTGTGGTTTCAGGTTCTGACCGGTTTGAACACGACAGTACCTGATCTGGTTTTGGCCTCATGTGTCACTATGGTGCTGGATTGGTGTTATTTGGCCTCCGGTTTTGTGCTTTTTCAGCTGGATCCGGTTGTGTTCATTTTTTGCCCTGGACACAAAATCAGAGTCTGCATCATTTTTTGTGTCCGGTGCAAAAAAACAAATCTGACCAGTTCCCGGAACCTTTTAAAGAACAGCACCAGCTCTGCATTTCAGAGCCACCGCTGAACGTTCAGCACCATGGAGAGCTCCACTGCTCACACGGGCTGAACTTCAGCACCATGGAGAGCTGCACAGCACAGAACGCTGAAATTTCAGCACCTGCACACACAGGTTGAAATCACAGCACCGCAGACAGCAGCAGCAACAAGCTGAAACGAATCCTGTTAAAAACAGGATCGGAGGGCATATTTGCCCTCATTTTCTGCTCATCTGGTGCTGTCAGGTTCTGTCTGGTGCATCCTGCAAAACATCGGACAGAACCTGACAGCACTAAACCATGGTGTGAATCCGGACTAAGTTTCCTGTGCCTTTGTAGCTCAAACAGCTTCACATCATCAGCGACCCACCTCCGTGCTTTACAGTAGTATTGGTGTTTCTTTCATCATTGTCCTTGTTGACACCTCTCCAAATGTATGAAGAGGTGGTCAAAAAGTTAGATTTTGGGCTCATCACTCCAAATTACCTTGGAGGTTTTCTCTGTGCTGTTTGACGTATTGTAGGTGAGATACTTTGTGGCATTTGTGCAGTAATGGCTTTCTTCTGGCGACTCGACCATGCAGACCATTTTTTTTCATGTGCCTCCTTATTGTGCATCTTGAATCAGCCATACCAATAGTTTCCAGTGAGTCCTGTATTTCACCTAATGTTATTTGTGGGTTTTTCTCTACATCCCTAACAATATCCTGGCAGTTGTTGTTGAAATGTTTGTTGGTCTACCTGATCGCGGTTTGGTTTTTACAGAGCCCCCGATTTCCCATTTGTTAATCACAGTTTGAACACTGCTGACTGGCATTATCAATTCTTTGGATGTCTTTTTGTATCCATTTCCTGTTTTATACAGTTCAACTATCCTTTTACATAGATCCGTTGACAATTCTTTTGCTTTCCCCCCCAATACTCACAATCCAGAAACATCAGTTGCTTGATGAAAGATGCAAGAGTCTGTCTGGATCCCAGAAACTCACTTTGCTTGTAATCAGTGTGTGTGCATAAAAGCTAACAGGTCACAGGTGAGGATGTAACCTTTATTAACCATTCAAATCCATTTGTGTCGACTTGCGTGTATGTTAGCAGGCCAAAGTCACAAGGGCATGTGAACTTTTGATTAGGGTCATTTGGATGTTTTTGGTTGTCATTACGATTATGAAGAGAAAACCACAGTAGTTTGACAATAAATGACTTCACCCAACCATTAACTAAGAGTGAAAAAAAGGTTGTTTTTGTGTTATCAAAAAATCTACTGGGGTATGTACATTTTTGAGCAAAACTCATTATATTATACATATATCACAATTACATGTGGAAAAAAGCCCTTCCTTAAAAAGTTAACCTGTTAGTAGGTTGAACCCTCTGAGCTGTCTGTAGAGGGATGTTTATTATAGGAAGCTGAATAAAATATATCGATAACTGCAATTCAATGTTTATTCTAAAAAGACATTTTATTTTAACATGTAGATGAGCTCTATAATCTATGGGTAGGATATAAATCCCCCCCTTCCCCTGCCGAGAGTCTATGCTTCTCCCCCTGTATGATGCTGACCAATCAAAAGCAGGTAGCAGGGCACAAAAAAGAACTCAACCCCACAAAAGCTCAGAACATGTTTCTTAAGCTGGAGACACACAGGGAAAGATGCATGTGAGATACTCTCATGAGTCTCACATGCTTCACCCGACAAGGCTGCCGGCTCTCTGGACAAGAGCATATCAGCTACATAAAAACACATGCAGATGGCGTGCTCCTGTTCAGAGAACCGGCGGCTGAGCCGGGTGAGGCATGCAAGACTCATGCGAGTATCCCTGCAGTCACACTGCCGTATGAGGGGCATGAGGATCGCATGAAAATACTTGGACCAGCTGTTGGCTCTCCGGACCCGAACATGTCAGCATCAAATCTCTATGCAGTTGTCATGCTTGGGTCAGGGGAGCCACCAGCCAGTTCAGCCAGTGTAATGCAATCATCACGAGTCATACGCTAGTGTGACTCTAGCCTTCATGTGAGACAAGTAATGACAGTCTGCTCTTCTTACTGGTTTCCCTACTGAGCTGTGGTGACTGTAAAGTGCCTGGAGTAGAGCAGACATACGTGTGATTACTTTGTGCTGACGCTGCGCTTTTTACAGTGTTTATTGTCACAAACCTGCATGTCTATCCTTACCCAGCAAAATCTGAGAATTCTGAAGTGTTGTGCCAATGATGCTTATTTTTTTCATTGCAGTTAGGTGGAGATTGTGGTCAAGACAAAAGAATGAGCATGTGAATTGTTTGCTGTGTTTTGTAGCCCTCCCAGCCATTCACTATAGTAGAAAAAAATGCATGGCTACAATCTGCACCAAAAATACTGCAAATACGCATGCATTTTGTAATGTATTTTTCTGCTACTGAGTGCAGTTTTGCAGCATTTTTGCTGCAGAAAATTTCTGCCCCAAAAAAGCAGCGTCAGCACTTACCCTAAAGGGCCCGTCACACAGGGAGATATCGCCGGCGATGTTGCCGGCAACTGAGGGGCGTGGCCAGGTTGCGGCGACATCGCCGGAGAGTTGCCTCGTGTGACAGGGCGATAATCAGGGGAAAAAAAAAATCGCCTGTGTAACATCGCCAGGTTTCCCAACAATGTTGGGAAACCTGGCGATGTTGGTCAGGCGATCATGCCTGATCGCCCTGTGTAACGCGGCAACCTGCAATGTTGCGGGCGATTCCGCCTATCTCCAACATTGCGAGTTATCGCTAGCTGGGTTGCTGGGCAACCCAGCGAGCGATAGCCGCGGCAACTAGTCGGCGACATCGCCGGTAAGTTGCTTAGTCTGACATCTCACCGGCGATGTTGTCAGGGATGCGCGCTCCCGCGATCGCCGGCAACATCGCCAGCGATATCTCCCTGTGTGACGGTACCTAGAAGGAGCAAAATACCGCTGAGCTGACAGCACTGAGAGGAGAGCTGCAGAGGTGTTTGTAAAGAGACAAAGCCCAGCCCTACAGTACTTCTCCTCCCCAAACAATGGCTGTCATGAAAACAGCTGAAGAAGTGTTAGTAATGACACCCAGCTCAGCTCCAGGTACATTGTAATCGCACACAGCTCTGCAGCAAGACCAGCGAGGAGAGCAGACTGTCTGTCATTATATAGCTCTCACTGAGAAAACTATTCCAAGCTATTGTCTGTTCTTCTTTACCCTGCATGTAGCTACCAAGGGGCAGCTGGGACATCATTAACTTTAGCAACCACACATGTAAGTGCATATCTTGTATCCATTGCTTTGGAGGAAAGCTATACCTCGGTATTATATTAACACAATTGCTTTTCTCTATAATTTAACATTGGGCTCATGTTTTGCAATCTGCAGCACAGCTTTATGCACCTACATTAAAGTGGTTGTCCAGGCTTTTCCTAAAATATAAGTGTATATCTAGGCTGCAAAATGCTAAGAGTTTGTCAATTACACCCTGTCAGCATTTTGCATGGTTACCTAGATATGACAGTTCAGCATGTGGAGGACCAGCTTAGCCCCAGTGTTTGTTTTGGAGCCTGACAGTAACATCATAACTGGCAGGTTACACTCAAACTCCAACAAGCACTCCCTAGACTCCAACAAGCCCTCCGAAGTCCCCAGAAAGCCTGCCCCAGTCTCCAAAAGAATCACCCCATTCACCTATATAGATGCTCACAGAACCACATTGCGCTTAGTGTCATCTCCTTATTTCTGCAACACTGTGCCGAATCTGCTCCTCAGTAAAGGAGATGAACCACGTACACACGGCAGCACAGCACAGAGTGGTTATCTCCTTCCCCTGTTCTCAGGCTGTCAGTGAAGCGATCCTCCTCTCTGTTTCACTGCACAGCCGTCCCCCCTGTCAGGGCCTTATCTATGGGGGGCTGGCGGGGCATCTGGACCGGGCGCAGCAGGCAGGAAGGCGCCATCGGGCCTCCTGCTGCATTGCCCGAGGTCTCTAACCTGCTTCTCAGTCTAATTAAATAAATCCTATAATAATATACATACCAGCACTAAACTTTCCATTGGCCCCTGATAGCACAATGGCCTTCACGGACGGGTCTTTACTAGCTTCTCCAAACTCCTTCACTATTGCATGACGAACAGAAGAGCTAAAAAAAAAAAAAAAACACAATAGAAATAGACAAGTTAAGTAGTTCATTATATTAAGAATTAAAGATTAGTGATGAGCGAGTACTAAAATGCTCGGGTGCTCAATGCTCGGGTCAAGCATCCCAAGATACTTGTGTACTCGGCCAGAGCACCGAGCCCAATGTAAGTCAATTAGTGACAGGCTCCGCCCACAGACTTCCGGTTATAAAACAAGTGTTTCTGGGAAGGGGGGGGGGAGGGTTTTTCAAATCGTCACAACATACAAAACCTTGCTGTGCCCCCCAGAGGGACCCTAACAATCAATCTGCTCTCTGTGAGGTGCCAGCTCACTGTGTGCACTGTAGGGAGCTGTGTATTTGTGTCAGATCGATAATTATTAGCGAAGAGTCCGAGCATCTCGGCGGTACTCAGTGCTCGCCAGCATCCAGAGTACGGGGATACTCGTGCGAGTAACGCCGAGCATGCTCGCTCATCACTATTAAAGATTATAGGATATCCTCTGTCATGGGAGCAAAGCGTTGGCAGTAACTTGTGTGGCCTTTATCAACAGCTTGGGGACTGTTTAGTGAAATTGCAACTCCTAGCTTAGCACAGTCAGAATATCTAATTGGGGATCAAACTAAATGAAATCTTACTGAAAGGAACCGGTCATGTAAAAAAATACTATTAACATGCAGATGTGGGGTTTATATGTAGGTTAATAGCATTCTAAAGCTGCCTGGTGGCCATTCTATTGACTCCGATACTGGGAGGAAATTAATTTTATTCCTCCTGGTGGCCTTTGGCTTTCAGTCGTAGAGACGTGGCTTCAGTTACTGCTCAGTATACACTGAGAGGCAGCTGTAACCGTGCCTGGGCACTGGCTGTCAGCTGGATCCTTAGTGAATAGCCAGCTGTCAGTCAGCATTGGGGTGTGGTTACAGCTTCACTGTATACTGAGCAGTAACTGAAGCTGCGTCTGTATGACTGAAAGCCAGAGGCCGCTGGAAGGAATAAAGGCCATTTCCTCTCAGTAACCAAACTTTCAGTGCAGTGGCCAGAGTTTTATAACACTATTAACCTGCAGATTTACCTCATATCTGTAGGTTTTTTTTTTGACAAGACAGGTTTCCTTTAAGGCCTCATTTAAATGTATGCATTTTATCTGCAGTTTTAATGGATAAAAAAAGCACTCCTTATATTCTATGGATGAGTCCACAAGTCCTGTTTTCTTGTGTATAAAGAAGTAGACCTGTTCATATTTCATCCAAGTCATGGATCATAATAACGTGTACAAGTCTATGGGCCAGAGAGAATCACCGACAGCATGCACCGATAGCACGCACTACCATGGGTGTGCAATCGACTGCTCTTTGTTTCTAATATTGTAATGGCCAAGAAAAGCTTCGCAATTTTTTTTTTCACGCAAGAAAAATGACTGACGAAACTAATCATAAAAGCTGACATATCGACCAAAGGCGGCCGTCACACGCAACGATATATGGTAAGATATCGCTTGAACGCGCCTGATTAAACATCGCTCGAACGATGTCTGTGCGTGTGACGGCACGACACGACCAACGAGAAATGATCAGATCGTAAGATCGAGATATGAGATCCGGACCTCATATCTGACGATGTCGGCTCAGTGGATAAGCACAATTGATGTGTGTAAATGAACGATATCGTATGAAAGCTGTGAATTGAGCGATGCCGAAATCTAACACGTAGGCGTGCCGGGTATTCACCTGTATCACGCCTCCTGAGTTGTGATTCGTTAACCCTCATGCGTTCCTATTGGCTGGCGCCACATCAGCTATTATTGGTGGAAGCTCCTGCGTAACGATTGGTTCTTTCTTCACAGGGCGCCATTTTGGATGAGCTGTCACTTCAGCACTACTACACATAGGCGCTGTTTGGCTGATCATGCATTGTTGCTTTGAATTTACGGGCACACACAAGGGCGCCAAGCTCAAAAACTCAAGTACTGGTATGGGCCCAAATAGTCTGCACACTCTCATACCCCCAAACGATCTTGCGTTACGCAGTACACAACGTGGCGTTACGCCACGCCCCGGGTTCTTGTCCCGTAGGTGCCGTAGAAGTGTTCCTTGCAGTGTCACAGCGCGTACGGGATGCAGCATCTCCGGATCATCTGCACATCCCCTAAATCCTAAGATACAATCTGCGCATCACTATGTATCACCATGTATTACCCTGCAGAATGTGATTTTATTGCAGTGCCCAGAGTGTGATGGGGCAGAGCACCACCAGATATCCCTGTATACATGGATGGGGCTGGCTGCAGGGTCTGTACAAGGAGGGTCAGGGGGGGAATCAGAGAATCTAGTGCCCCCCTTTTTATCTGGGGTCTCAGAAGGCAGACACGCACTATAAGTACTGGCACCCCAGTGATGCCTTCTCTCTGTGAGATTGACAATCACTCACTACATGTACAAGAGTTTGATCTTTTATCAGCTAATCAAGGAGTGTCTGTACTGATGGGACAAGTCATGGACACAGACCAGGCATTACTACCCAATAGATGTGAAACTACAACTCCCAGCAGGTATCAGCACTGGCCGGGGTTCTAGTCTCTCAGTTTATCTATAGAACTAGTAGCTGCTCTGCTGTTGTGGAACTACAATTACAAGCATGTCATGGTAGCACTGGCTATTTGTTCTACTCTAACTGCATAGCTGCATTACCACCGATGCATGATGGGAGTTGTAGTTCTGCAGTTACCTGAGTGCATTGACAGGAGGGTGGTTGATGGTGATCACGGCCACTGTGTGGGACAGACGTCGTGTAGCTGCCATGTCCTCTGTCTGCTGCAGCTGAGCCCAGGAACAAAGTTCACAGCTGGAAACAGGGTGACAAGGCTCCAATAACAATCCACCCCTAATCCTAAACCAATCACAGAAGAAGATACCTCGCCAGCAAACCAATCAGCAGCTTTGTAGGTGTGGCCAGTGTCAGAGGCGGGTGTGTTGTATTTACAGTGTGACTCTAGAGATACACCCACAACTGCTGGACCTGACATATGTCCTGCTGCACAAGTGTGTGGGGAGTGGGACACACGGATACTGGTCACCAATGGCAGAGGACAGCTGATGGTGCTGAGGTTTAGCAGCGCTCCCTGCAAAACTCCAGCAGCCGACGTCCGGTTCCCGGATCCGATTTGTTTTATCGGATCCGGCGCAATCCGGCGCCATAGACTCCCATGTTAGGGAGCGCCGGATTGCATCGGATCCAGGAAGAGTCGGGAACATCCGATTTTGTGCGGTTTTGGTCCTGGACACAAAACTGCTGCTTTCATACAACAATACATCATGCAGATCCCTATTATTCTGCAAAGATGCAAACATAGACAGAGAGGGGCAATATTGTAACTTGCATTACATCACAGCATAGCAAATCACAGACAATGGTGTCTTGTGCATCCTCCTGTTCAATCCATGTACTGGGATATACTTGTCAATAAAAGCCACACCATAACAGCATCCATGGTGAAAATTCTATAATAAGTAGGTAGATGTGATGGCAATGTGTGGGCGAGAGGCGTACAACAATGGAAAAAGATTAGGCTGGCTACACACCACATTTTTTGGGTCCAGGGCTGTCCCGGATCCAATTCCGGCCCCATAGTAACCCTATGGGGCCGGAATACGCCGGATGAATGTATTTTGGCATCTGGTTTTTGGATGTCCGGGAGGATCCGGGAGCAATCTGATTTTTCTCCAAGACAAAAATCGGAGCATGCACCATTTTTGTGTCCGGGGAGAAAAATCTCCCCAAATCGGATCCTCCCGGATCCTCATGGATTCTACCGGATCCTCCTGGATCCGGTGCTCCCTACCATGGGAGCCTATGGGGCCAGATTGCCCCAGGCCGGGAGGATCTGGACACCTACGGTGCGCGCCGCTGTTAATTCAGGACCGCGGCTAGCTCCCCGCGTGCGGCATCGGACCGGAGGGCATATTTGCCCTCAGGTTCTGTGTGCTGATCCGGTCAGGGGCTGTCAGGTTCATCTTTTTTTGAGTCCAGGGGAAATATCGGAACAAATTGGATCTTCCCGGATCCTCCTGGGTGGGAGTCTATGGTGCCAGGTAGCGCCGGATCTGACATAAAATCGGATCCGGGAGCTGGATGCCAGGTGCTGAAGTTTAGTAGCGAGCGCTGCTAAACTTCAGCACCATGAGCTATACCCTGCAGAGATTTCAGGACCGCAGCTAGCTCCCCGATAGCCGCGATCTTGAAATTTCAGCGGCTGCGGCTGCGATCTGAGGAATCCGGCTGCAAACCGGACTGGAGGGCATATTTGCCCTCCACTTCTGTTTGCAAATCAGGTCTGGTGTGAACTGGACAGCCCCAGACCTGATCTTGCCATGGTGTGAAACCGGTCTCATACTATAGACCCACAATATTTTTGGATAAGGTAAGGCTGTGTACATGAACGTTCACATGTCGTTATTTATGTGAATCTTTCATGCTGAATTATCTATTTAGTAACCTTGTTGGGCCAAAAATAACAAGTCTTGTACAATCTTGTAAGAGAAAGACAATTTTGGCTCCGTTTTGGTGTTGTGTATATGTATATAATGTTTTTAGATTACAAGATTGTCCAAACATTGACAACACATTTTGAATACCAGATAACAAATACACTAAAAACACATAACATGAACTATAGGCAAGTTCTCCCATTGAAATGAATAGGAAGCTTATTGCAAGCATATTGGAGTGTTTTAGTTTTTTCAAATTTAGTTTGCCTCAGAATCTATCCCACATCTGCACAAAAAAACTGTGTTGCCATAACTTTAGTTTGTGCTATGATATGGTAATGATCTTAAAGGCATTGTCCACTACTAGACAATGGATGCTTAATCAATTCAGCACCCCATAGGGAATATAAACCATTATATATACCCACCTGCAGCAGGGCCATCCCAGTGATGTCAGAGCTGCTCTTACTGGGTGATTTACACGAGTGCTGCAGCCAATCAGCTGCTCAATAGTCCATCACTTCTGATGTCTGCTCTGATGAAACAGTTAACACTGCAGCCAAGGAGTTGATTGGCTGCAATCAGGGGGACAATTACAGCAGGTGCAGGGGTTGCAATCGCACCCGGGGCCTGGAGCCTAGGGGGCCCCAAAAGTCCCTTTGACCTATAGAAAAAGACTATTGCTAATAGAGATTTGCAATAATTGGGGGCCCTGTTGGAATTTTCACTTTGGGGCACATGAGCGTCAAGGTACACCACTGGCTACAACGCTCATGTCACACAACACTGGCTACAACGCTCATGTCACACAACACTGGCTACAACGCTCATGTCACACACCACTGGCTACAACGCTCATGTCACACACCACTGGCTACAACGCTCATGTCACACAACACTGGCTACAACGCTCATGTCACACAACACTGGCTACAACGCTCATGTCACACACCACTGGCTACAACGCTCATGTCACACACCACTGGCTACAACTCTCATGTCACACAACACTGGCTACAACGCTCATGTCACACACCACTGGCTACAACGCTCATGTCACACACCACTGGCTACAACTCTCATGTCACACACCACTGGCTACAACGCCCATGTCACACACCAATGGCTACAACGCCCATGTCACACAACACTGCCTACAACGCTCATGTCACACACCACTGGCTACAACGATCATGTCACACACCACTGGCTACAACGCTCATGTCACACACCACTGGCTACAACGTACAAGTCACACACCACTGGCTACAACGCTCATGTCACACACCACTGGCTACAACGCGCATGTCACACACCACTGGCTACAACGCGCATGTCACACACCACTGGCTACAACGCTCATGTCACACACCACTGGCTACAACGCTCATGTCACACACCACTGGCTACAACGCTCATGTCACACAACAATGTCATGAATGAACCAAGAGACCTGGCGCCAAAATCCCCGGAACGTGGCTGCTCAGGATATATAATAACTTTATTTTATGGAGGTCATGGGCATCTAAGGGGGGGTCCACTACTTTTAAGGTATTATTAAAAACTATCTTGCCCACCATTAAAGCTGGCACAGAAGACATCTCCCATCTTGTCCTAGATTGCAGAATTACAAAGTTGTCTGATATGAAATAAGTATAAAATAACTATAATAATAATAATAATAATATTACAGGCCTCTATATATGTTCCTCATACAGAGGTGTAAGTATATATATATATGGCAGTGACACATTGACGCTTTGCATTCGCTTAGTTTCTGGGATGGTAGGTAACCATGGTTACAGGCACACCGCCCCTGTACTTCCGGTCCTGTGTAGTTGTGGCTCCCGGCCGCAGCCGCCTGTGACATTGGTTCCTGGGTGTCCTGTGTCCGCCACTCTCCGGCATCATGCGCTCTCTCGCCGGGTTCTTCCTGGTGTTTGGCTGCGCCACCTTCTACCTGTATGTGCTGAGCACCCGCCTGCGCCCGGGCCGGGGCCGAGAGGCTGAGAGGTGGGCATGGGGGTGTGGAGGGGGCACTGCTGCTGTGTGACAAGTGTGAGTGGCAGTCTCTGTCAGTCAGCTATGGTGATTGGAGGGGTATACTATGGGGCTGCAGGTAAATACACGGCTGATCACGTGTCCTGTGTGCATGACATACTCATGTCTGTTATTAGGGGCCCCATATAATAATAATAATAATAATAATAATGTCCTGTTATGTGCTCTAGTATTGCGCCTGGTAATCTTGCCATACATCACCCATGGTGGAGCTATGCATATACAATGGAAAATGTCTGGCAATCTGCCTCATATCTATTATTACCCATGGGAGATAATCCCCAGCGTACAGGCCCCTATCTATACCATAACCAGGTGTGGACCCAGCAGTGCAGAGAATCACACCAGGTGGCCGGCAGCCAAACCTCCAGCACATGAAGCTCGTGGACCTTGTTCAAAGACTTCAATAGGCCCCAATTATTGGAAATCTTTCATAGCATTAGTTTTCATTTATAGGCCATAGGGGCTATTGGTCGATTGCAACCGCTGCACCTACTGTAGTTATGGCCCTGCTTGCAGCACCCAAATGGCAAATGTCCAGTAAGCAGTGCCGTTTGCTAACCACATACAATGTGTAATATACTCACGGTTAGGATTCACTCACATCTCCTAACCGTAAGGGTACCTTTACACGCCGCTACGGCAGGATGGATGCATCCCGCTACAGGCTACAAATGTAGCTTGTAGCGCCAATATAGCCCGTCGTAGCGGCGTCTGAAGACGTGACGATACAGCCGGCAACAGATACATCTGTTTACGACCTCTGCTCGAAAACAGAGAGCTACAAAGCCAATGGTAGCAAGATGCATCTGCGTGTAAAGAAGTTACGGAAGGGAACTCTGGACACCCTGCGATGTAGCTGCAATGTAGCTAAGGCGTGACCCAGGCTCCGTGTTACCACGCCCCATCTGCGATCATTGGTGGAAGATGCTGCGTTACTATTGGTAGTCGCTGCATAGGGTGGCATATTTAAGGAGCTGACCACTCACACCACACAATCGCTCGAGCGTCATGTATTAATCAGCCTCCTGCGATGCCTGCCCAATCATGATGTTCTTGCGTTGTCCTATCAGCATACGGACGTCTCGTAATCCACAATTGTGGCACGCCTATGTGCTGTCCCTGCTGCACCAGGTCCGCCCATATTAGCTTGTTGTAGCAGTGTGTAAATGAGGTACGATGAGCTACAGATGGCTACTTGAGACACCCGGCGATGCAGCTAGTTACAGATGTCACGTAGCGTAGCGCACCTTATGGCGGCGTGTAAAGGTGATGCGTTGAGCGTTTGTAACCGTTTGAGCGTGCTCGTGCACGTGAAGTAGCGGGATGCATCCATCCTGCCGTAGCGGCGTGTAAAGGTACCCTAAAAGTCATGTTGCATTCTGAGGCTTAGAACTTGGTAAATGATCCTGGAAATAATTGTAGAATAATAGTTGCTGAGAAAAAAAAATGCATTGTATACGGATGACATATGGATGATAGGCAACAAAAACAATCACCACTCATATAGCACTCGTGTGACACAGAATACCAAACATTTCCCTCGTCCAAGCTTTCTGAATGAAGATCAGACCGATTTGTATAATCCACAGAAGTGAGCGAACCCTAATGGTGGGTTTACACACACCAATTTATCTGTTCAATCTCTGAACCAATCTCTGGTTGCAGTGAAATCATGGATACATTGCTCCATTTTGTGGCTGTGTACAACATGGAGCAATGTATCCATGATTTCACTGCAACCAGAGATTGGTTCGGAAATTGAACAGATAAATTGGTGTGTGTAAACCCACCATTAGGACTTGGCTCTGCCGGCCGGTCGTCTTCGACCTCAAGTATGTGATTTGCTGACTAGCTTCTCATCCACTTCTTCCAATGTTTTACTAAGGCAGCCGTCACACGGTTCAATTTTTTGAACGATATCGTTTAAGTGATCTGCTTTTTGATCGCTTAAGCGATATCGTTTGTGCATTGCTGCATGTAATCAAGCGATTTTACAATGTAAAATCGCTTGATCGTGACATCGCAGATATGTGAGCCGGAGCTCAAATCAAGCGATAAACGCTTGTTCAATCTGCTTCATCGTGGTGTGTGACACCACGATGAACGATCTCCCAGCGGCAGAGCCTATGCTGGGAGATGGTATCTATGGTAAACGTCGGGTTACTAAGCGCCGCGCGGCGCCTAGTAACCCGATGTGTACCATAGTTACCAGGGATCTCGCTGGTCCACATTGCTGGTGAGTCTGTCTGTGTGACATCTCACCAGCGATGTGAACGATATTGTTAGCGATCGCGCGTGCACGTAATCGCTTACAATATCGCTCACGATATTGTAGCGTGTGACGGCCGCCTAAAAGATATTGATGAGAATCTATATAGTTTGCAAATTGCATAATTTTGGTCATGTGATGACTGCTGCATCTGATTATCAAAGCCAAATCCTAACAGTGTGGTCATTACAGAGTGTTAGTATTTGATAACCTGCGCTGCTTACTGAATTTTTTTCTGGAGTGGGAAAAAACCCTTTAATGGTGACTATGATAGAAAAGGGTCAGAACACAAAGTGCATCACATTACAGGGCTGAAGACCTGTCACGTCTACTGTCAAAAGGGCCAAAAACGAACACACAAACATCCAAACAGCAGTACAGAGCAATAGAAGGAAAACAAGGCCAATCTATAGAGGCCCAACCTTAAATCTTAGGACCTAAAGTATCTGCTGTTACTCCAGTATTGGATACCGCAGCACTCCTTCAGAGTCAGACTTCTGGCTTCACCCGTGTATCTATAATGCAATGCTCCTAAGTCAAAGGACATCTGCAGTGTGTAATTTGAAGCTCGTGGGCCCCAATACCAAATCTCCAAGAGGTCCCCAACTATCATGGGTCTGTAATAGTAAGTCTTTCTATATGCGCCATAGAACCTTTTGGGCCCCCCTAGCTTTCAGGTACTGGTTGTGATTCCAACCTCTGCACCTGCTATAGTTACGCCCCTCTCTGGCATAATGGTCACATTTGAGCCTCCCATCTAAGTCTGGCTTAACTTTTACAAAGACGCTGAGCTTGTCCTTTAATTATTGCTGTCAGAGTCCATTATCAAGATAGATAGAGAGAGACAGAGATATGAGAGGAATCCAAAGTCCATGGAGTAAATAACTAACAGCCCAGTTATCTATTTAACTAGGTTCTGTATTCAGAGTTCTTCTATGGTAGAAATGTTGGAAGATTCCATGATGTTATTGGAACTTTGAGATTTCATGTCTGTAATGCTTGGTGTCCTCTGCTTGTGGTGGCCCTGTCCTCTGCTCCAGACTGTGTGCGCACCACTGTGCTGCGCTCTCTACTGCACTGCACTACAACGTTACAGTGTGGCCTCATAGAAGTCTATGTGTTCCTTGTTACATTCATCTTTTAAGAAACAAACCAAAGAAATGTCTTTTGTGTAAAAAGTGCTGTAAATTCTATGAAGAATGGCATATGTGGGAACACTCCACAGGTTGGAGGTGAATTTATTTTGGGGGCCCTCAATAGGACCACTTATGTCACTGGTGTCCCCAAAATAAATGTATCAGATAACCTGTATAGCCGCTGGCTTGAAAGTTGCAGATAACATGGTGTGTCATATCCAAAGCTAAGTTTAGCAGGAGCTGTGTGAAATCAGATAGCAATTTACTTGTTGAGAATTGGAGGAGGGGAAGATGGGGCTGAGGGCTGGACAGATACGCTGTGTATAACATAGTCTGTACAGCAGGTCAGGTCACTTCAGATGAAATTACTACAACAGCGACATCGTCATATTCATGCAAGAAAATGGACAGAATCAGATTCCTTTGAATCCTATGTATTTTCTCTGCCCTGAATTGATCAGATTGTCATTGATCTTAGCTGGAAGAACAGCGCAGCCGTCTACTCTACATGTAAAATGTACAATTTCTATTAAATCTATAGATTCTGTTAGGTTTTGGTTTTGGCATGGATTCAGTACCAAACTGAACCCAACATTTTGCTGAAATCTACAGAGTGGGCCATTTATATGGATGCACCTAAATTAAATGGGAATAGTTGGTGATATCAACTTCCTGTTTGTGGCTCATTAGTATATGGGAGGGGAAAAACTTTTCCAGATGGGTGGGGACCATGGTGGCCATTTTGAAGTCGGACATTTTGGATCCAACTTTATTTTTTTCAACGGGAAGAAGGTGACGTGACATCAAACTTATTGAGAATTTCATATGAAAACCAGCTTGGTTTTAATGTAAATAACTCATGAAAGTATGAAGTTACAGTAGCAGGGAGGCTCAGGCGGCAGGGAGGCTTGATGCACCCCTGGTTGTAGTAGTTGTTTTTACTCAGGGAGGCAGCTTACCACACAGCGCAGTCAGTTGTCCTTTACACACAGCAAGTATGCGGCTCATCAGGCAAGGAAAGTAAAGCACGTCACACAGTCTTTACCTCTGAACGGGTTTACTTGCAGTACTTCAAGCAAATTCACAGATGTTACAGTCTCTCGGGTCACTCTCTGGCCTGGGTAGTCGCCAGGGAACCGGGATGATTCACTCAGGACCCTTGGTGGTGTGCCTGCCGTTCCTTGCTGGTCCCTCACAATGCTACTTTCTCCTCACTACCGTGCAGCGCCTCCGCGCGCAGAGCCTCGAGCCAGCTCCCACAGATCTTCAGTGGAGGACTCCCCTTTAGGTCCCCCTGACCCTAGTTCGGTATGCCTTTTCAAGGATTCGCTGGGTCTTTGGCCACGACTTCCTAGAGAAGCTCGGGGCCTCCGGTTTAATGGCTTGGGGATTAACACCCGCACTGTGTCCAGAGCCGGTCCTCTGCCTGGATCCAGACCCTTCTGGTTGGTAGTACCGGGTACAGATTCGGGCGCACTGGAACGCCTGGTGCCCCTAGGGTCTCCTCTCACGACGGCCTTCCTGCGTCGTCCTCACTTCCCAATTCGACTCTCTCACTGAACTAGCAGCCAACCCACCCATACACTTTTCTACCCGTCTAACTCCTCCTCCCGGGACTGGGTCCTCCCTTCAGCGGTTCCACCCACGGTCCCCTACTCTGGGGTGTGTATGAATGGGTGTTGTGAGGGTCCCTTTTTACTATCCCAGTTCCCTTGGTCACAGAAATACCACACACTCTTATTTGGGTGCAGTACCCCTGCGTGGTGTCCCGACCAGTAGGGCGCCACATTAGCACTGAGAATTCAGTGATCCCTGTTATGTCAAGGTCTGTGGTGTTTATTTGCACTGTTTGTTTAATCAGCAGGACCTTATCATTCCTGTAACTAGAAGGCTTCTCCCATCTTGCTTGACACACCATCTCCTCTGATAAGCAGGTCACTGTCAATGTGCAGTGTCCATCCTGAGCCTGATGTAGGCAGTGACAGCTCTCTCAGCTCTGGTGCATGGCTAAGTCTAAAAAATTAGTGTCAGAACGCTGCACCCAGTGAACTAAGTGATACATCATTAGAGTCCGGGACTCTTTGCCTATAATATGCTGCTTTTAGAAGAGACAGCAAAAACCTGATGACCATTTGAAGCACAACACGCCTCTTGTTTTTCCCTTCCCAAGACAGCACCATACATGAAAGAGTGTATCCACCCCTAGGAACAGGAAACCTACAGAAATAAAAAGGGGAGCGGCACCTCTCCCCACTCAGTGTGGTTTCCTGCACATCATGCATACCTGCCTGAAGGGAATTCCATCAGATGACTGTCCGGTCCGTGGGAGGCCGAGGCACATGGTGGAGTACTGTGTAGCCTGGCGCAGTGGCGTGCACCTGTAATCCCTGGATCGTGGGAGGCTTGTCAGGGGCTGCAGTAGTGAGGGCACCTGCCTAGACTCACCGCCGGGCTCCCAAGCGGTCACTCCTGTCTGGAGGTCTGAGCCAGAGATACGTGTCCCGCCGATGGCAATTGGCTAAGTGCTGGGAGCACTTCTGGGTTATCACAGATGTTACATCAGATGCCAAGGTCGTGGTGTGCTGGGCAATTTCGGCCCTGAAACTGCCTTCAGGAGCACACACCCTGCACCTCAGGGACTGGATATAAGGGGCTGAGAGCCCTGGTGATGGTGGCAGCAGCTCACAGCAGCATGCCAGACCCAACAGTGCCTCCAGAAGTGACGGAGGATCCAAAGTCTCAGTCTACTGTGGTACCTCCGGGTTCTGCATGGGTGAGTGCCTTTTTAAGGGCCCTTTCACATCAGCGTCTTTTTCAAATCGCGGCAGATGCGGTGAAAAAACCGCATCTGCCACGATTACCGCATACCGGCTTCACTTGCGGCGGGGTTGCGGTAAACACCATACAAGGTATAGGCGGACTTGCGGCAGGTGCGGCAAGTGTGGTTTTGGCACTTGCGGCAGGTGCGGCCGCGAAAAAAAACGCGGCTGACAGCATTTTTTTCCGAAACCGCACTTGCCGCACCTGCCGCACCCTTACCGCAAGCCCCATAGACATTGCATGGGGCGTGCCGCAAGTGTCGCGGTTATGCGTTAAACGCGGCAGATGCGTTTTTTTCACCGCATCTGCCGCGAATTTCAAAAAACGCTGATGTGAAAGGGCCCTAAGGCAGATGTTAATTCTAATGTGCTGCTTTTCTCTGAGTCAATTTTAGGGGAGAAAAGCAACCACTAAAGTCTAAGCAAAAGAACAAATCTTGTGCCCTTTGTGAAAAAGCGCTGCCCAAACAGTATGAGGAGCGGATTTGCTGCTCTTGATTAAGAAAACTGGGGCAGAAGAAACCCCCCTCATTTTTTCAAATCACTCATCAGGAATGAGGTTAAAACTACTGTAAAAAAAGGGAGATTTTACAGGTTAGGGGTGTAGCACCCAGTGCGGATAGACCCTACCCACCCTGCAGATGTCAGCTCTGAGAAACAGTGGGGTGACCCCAGTCCCTTCAGACCATTCAGAATCCGGTTCCTCAGGTGAAGACTATGTCTGACCATAGCTCTTAGTGGTCAACAATAATAAGTTATTAAAATTAGTTAGATCAACTATGGGGGTGGAAACCCCTAAAGAACAGTGATCTATCCAGGATTCCATGTTTAGCAATCTAGAAGAGAAAAAACATTGAGTCTTTCCATTTCATAATAACTTGCTGGTGCTCATTATAAAACAATGCAAACAACTGATTAAAAAATGTTGGTTCCCCAAACCCTAAAGCTAAAATACCCCTTCAGTGACGATATCTGTGAAACGTGGAAGAAAGCACTCAAACTAGATGCCGCAATTGTGAAAACCTCTAGAGGGGTCGCACTCTCATTTGAGGGCCTGGGTTCCCTGAAAGACCGCTTAGGCTGGAAACACACTGGCGTTAGACTCGTGCGAGAATAATGCATGAAAAAATCGCATTGCTCTCGGACCTGTATCTTTAATTGATAAAGGTCACATCAATGCGATTTTCTCACATTACACTTTCATTGCGATGGAAATGCGAGTGCAATTGCATCATGCTGCGATTGTACGCGCGAGTGGCCATTAAAAGTATATGGAAGCGAGTCAAACTCGCACCCAGACACCACATGGTGCGATACTTGCACTCATGTTTTGATTTTCCCGCTGTGCTGTACAGTAACCAAATATCTTATACCGCTGCTCAGCGGTACAAGATGTTTAGTTTAAACACTGATAAATAGTAAAATGTTAAGAATCCCGGGGTTTCTGTGGCTATTAAAGGGAAACTCCAGTGAGAGAAAACTTCTTAGTACAGTTCCTGGCCTCCTACATGATGAAGCAGTCGTACACTGCAGTTCTAGGATCTATAGATCTTTTATAATTCCATAAAATCATACCTGCTCCTTTGCTCTAGCCCCCACCTCATGGAACCGAAATCTCTGTCTGAGAGCTTCATGTAGAAGCAAAAAGCAGGAGATGTGTCAGGGGCGTGGATGCTGTGAGCTGCAGGATCAGCCTACATTCACACCCTCTCACATTTCTGTATAGGGAGGGGGCATGGCAGGGGGTGTGACCGCCGACCCCATGCTCTACACATACACTCCAGCCCCTGATATACCATCCTATGTGACAAGGGTCCAGGCTTCAAATAGCAATCATGTCACCAAGCAGGTACAAATACACGCCGTGATCCTCTGCTGTATGATGATGCATAATGTGTACTGTTAATGTGAAGATACAAGCAGAGACAAATCATTACATTGATCAATTTAGCTCTGCATGGTCTCCTCTTCCCCATAGGAACATGGTAGATTCCTGTCCTTGCAATTTTCAATGGATCATCATCATCACTTCTCAGTAACAGGCACAGCAAGGCATCCAAAGTCTGCAGGATCTGTTACACACATGTTATAGTACACACCTTTATTATCATTTAATATTTATTAACAGCTAAAACAAATGCTATTTCAATGTTCCCAATTATAGATTGTCTTATATGATATCAATCTAAATGTAGGAATACATGTACAGTACTATGGTTTATTCAGTTTATCAATCCATGTGAAGTCACTTTCTGTTCATGTTATGGTCTTGTACCTGGCAGTTTTAGGCTCTGTGACACCTCAGGTCCATGTGTAAAGAACTTCAACATGGACTACACATATGTGCTCACAAGCTTCAGTTTTTTGGCAATTTATCCATGCAGTTATGCAGCCCAAAACATGCAAAAATGCGGCATTTGACAGTACCAGGAAAGTGACTGAGAATCCTACAATGTCATTTTCCCTTGCAGATATGAACCTACAAAGCATGTCTTCAGATCTGCAGGATGTCAGCTCTTGCATTTTTATTTTTGCATTGTTCTCAGCATTCATGCTGTGTTTATCTGCAGTGTTGTCCTGTCACATAGGATGGTATATCAGGGGCTGGAGTGTATGTGTGAACAAGGGGCCGGTGGTCACGCCCCCTGTCATGCCCTCTCCCCATACAGAATTGTGAGGGGGTGTGAATGTAGGCTGATCCTGCAGCTCACAGCATCCACACCCCTGACAGACCTCCTGCTTTTTGCTTCTACATGAAGCAGATCTATAGATCCTATAACTTTATTGCCCAGCTCTGCTTCATCATGTGGGAGGGCAGGAACTGTACTAAAAAGTTTTCTCTCACTTGAGTTCCCCTTTAACCCCATCAGCAGCCTCTGCGCGGCATGCCTGCACAGAGGCTGCCGAAGGGTTAATAGGATGCTGGTGTGGTGGCAGCATGTCTCTAGAGAGTGTCCTCACTCTCTGGACACATAGTGTCATCACACCATGTGTCTGCAGGAGTTAATTCCTATGTATAATAATAGCCGCTAATGGTCGACTTTCTAATTTATTTGTTAAAGCCAGCGGCGGGCTACTATGTCTAGATATCGTAAACAATGTACCAACGATATGGCGAGCAGCTATCGTTCGCACTACCCAGCGAACGATACTTGTTCACTGTTGTGAATAGGGGAAGTCGTTAACGATATCATTATCGCGGTGTCACACACAACGATGCAGCAGGTTGGCTGATCGAAGATCGTCTGATTGGAGAACATGTTCTCAAATCTGCAATCAATGATCCAACGATTTATTGTAGTCGTATCTCGGTGTAACACGCAACGACGTCCTAACAATGTCGTTTGAACTACTCCAAACCTGTGACTTTTCAGCCATATCGTTCACGATCTAGCACTGTGTAACGGTACCTTTAGATAAGAAAGCTGATACTTTTCTGAAGGCTGCTTGGGAAGCATCAACATAGTCCTTTAAACCAGGTGTAGCAGCCACCTGTACGCACAGAAGGTCCATGATTAAGTAAGTGGCTTGACGAATTTTGCAATGAAATTAAAGATACCGTATATACTCGCGTATAAGCCGAGTTTTTCAGCTCAAAAATTGGGCTGAAAAGTCTCCCCTCGGCTTATACGCGAGTATATACGGTATATAAAAAAAAAAAAATCTCAAGGGGTAGTACACAGCAGCCCAGGCCCCCCTCACTTTTTGGCGCCCCCACCTCAGCATGGCCCCCCCCCGCACGCAGCGCTGCGCTCATACATTACCAGCTTGTCAGCTGTCATCCTCCGGTGGCGGATCGCGGCTCCCGGCTCCGGCTTCCATCTTCTTCGTTGTCTTCCTGCATGTCACATGACCGGCCGGCGTCGCGATGACGTCATCGCTATGAGCCCCGGTCACAATGCAGGAAGACACAGAAGAAGATGGAAGCCGGAGCCGGGAGCCGCGATCCGCCACCGGAGCATGACAGCTGACAGGCTGGTAATGTATGAGCGCAGCGCTGCGTGCGGGGGGGGGGGGCATCCTGAGGTGGGGGCGCCAAAAAGTGAGGGGGGCCTGGGGCTGCTGTGTACTACCCCTGGGGCTGCTGTAAATACCCCTGGGACTGCTGTGTACTACCCCTGGGGCTGCTGTATACACCCCTGGGGCTGCTGTATATACCCCTGGGGCTGCTGTGTACTACCCCTGGGGCTGCTGTGTACTACCCCTGGGGCTGCTGTGTACTACCCCTGGGGCTGCTGTGTACTACCCCTGGGGCTGCTGTGTACTACCCCTGGGGCTGCTGTGTACTACCCCTGGGGCTGATGTGTACACCCCTGGGGCTGCTGTGTATACCCCTGGGGCTGCTGTGTACTACCTAAGGGCTGCTGTATACCACTGGGGCTGCTGTATATACTGCTGGGGCCTGCATACCACTGGGGAGGCTGCTGTATACTGCCACTGGGGAGGCCTGTATACCACACTGCTGGGGGCTGTATACCTGTGCTGGGGTCCACCCTCGGCTTATACACGAGTCAATAGGTTTTCCCAAGTTTTGGGGGCAAAAGTAGGGGGGTCGGCTTATACACGGGTCGGCTTATACACGAGTATATACGGTAAGTGCCTGAGAGAAAAGCTCCTGAAAGTGATTCCATCAATACAGAAGGCAGCCGGATTCCTGGCGGATGCTTCTGTGGACACCATACAGTTTTCCAATTGCGCATGTGTCTTATCAAATTCAGGGTGCTATTGCTGAAAAACTGGACAGTCTGGATTTCTAGTCAAAAACAAAACTCTATGCTGTCCCATGTCAAGGCGGTTATTTGTTTGGGTTAGGATTAGATGATATTTTAGAAAAAACAGCTGACAAAAAGAGGGTTTATTAAACAGGAAGCCTCTATCTTTTCTCTCCTTCCCCCAAGACCGCGACCAGCTCTGTCATCTCATCTTCCTCGTCCACCACTACTACCTGACCCTCGAAAGGACTGCTGAGATCTAGAGAAGGATAGTGGTGGGAAATTTCACTTTTAAAGGCTGCCCCAAGCAGCAATGACACCAAGCTGCAAGAGGGCGGAAGTTTGAAATGTTTTGCGCATCCGTGGGCTTTATTGCTGGCCTCAGAATGGATAATAAAAACATTGCCTGAAGGTCTCCAGCTGAACTTTTGTACTCTCACATCTCAGTGGACAGTAATGACTTGAGTCGCTAAGAGCAACCAGAGCGCTCTAGTGAAGGAAGTCATACTCCTTATAAAAAAAAAAGAGTACTAGTCAAAGTACCAGAGCGAGAAGTAGGAAGCGGGTTTTACAGCCCCCCTATGTATTATGCCAAAACCAGATGGGTCGCTGAGGACGATATTCAATTTAAAAGCTCTGAATTGTTATATAAGAGTGGAATAGCTAAAAATGAAACTTTGAAGTCAACAGTAAGGGTACCTTTACACGCCGCTACGGCAGGATGGATGCATCCCGCTACTTCACGTGCACGAGCACGCTCAAACTGTTACAAACGCTCAACGCATCACCTTTACACGCCGCCATAAGGTGCGCTACTCTACGTGACATCTATAGCTAGATACATCGCCGGTTGTCTCAAGTAGCCATCTGTAGCTCATTTACACACCGCTATAACCAGCTACTATGGGCGTACCTGGTGCAGCAGGGCCAGCACATAGGCGTGCCACAATTGTGGATTACGAGCCGTCCGTACGCTGATAGGACAAAGCAATAACATCCTGATTGGGCAGGCAACGCAGGAGGCTGAGTAATACAGCACGCTCGAGCGATTGTGTAGTGTGGCTCGTCAGCTCCTTAAATATGCCTCCCTATGCAGCGACTACCAATCGTCATGCAGCAGCTTCCACCAATGATCGCACATGGGGCGCGGTAACACGGCGCCTGGGTCACGCCTTAGCTACATTGCAGCTACATCGCCGGGTGTCCAGAGTTCCCTTCCGTAACATCTTTACACGCCGATGCATCTTGCTACCATCGGCTTTGTAGCTCTCTGTTTTCGAGCAGAGGTCGTAAACAGATGTATCTGTTGCCGGCTGTATCGTCACGTCTTCAGACGCCGCTACGACGGGCTATATTGGCGCTACAAGCTACATTTGTAGCCTGTAGCGGGATGCATCCATCCTGCCGTAGCGGCGTGTAAAGGTACCCTAAGGCTTCTTTACCCACACTGCTACATGGGTGTGTTAGACCTAAATATGCCTATTACCACATACCAATTTAACGGAGGCATCAGAAATTTCTCAGAGTAGCAGTGGATATCGGAGGCATTCATACCCACTTGCAATATCAATGCCTTCCTTTCAGGGTGTCGCTGGTACCAAGAATTTTCACAAAAATAGTCGCCAAGATGACCTCTTTCATGAGGAAAAATGACATGCTACTAATACTTCATTTGCTTAATTTCCTTATCGTAACGTTCAACAAAGAAAGCTGCGTGAAAGCCGTCGGCCGTGTACTGGAAGTTGTGGCCAACATCGGGTCGATAGTGAATGCGGAAAAATGAAAATTAAAACCCACCCAGGTTCAAGGTTTTCTGGGAGTCCGTCTAGACTCTACTCTTCAGTGCTGTTTTCTTCCATTAGAAAAAATTCTCAAAATCTGAGGGAAGAAAAAAAAAAAGTTGAGTGGTCTCAGTAAGGGTACCGTCACACGGTGCGATGGCACCAGAGATGTCGGCAGCGACGGGTGGGAGCGCGCACGCTTTTGGTGCCTCGCCAGCGTCACCGCCCCCCGGGTACATGGGGAGACACCTCTGGCGATCTGACAGGCGGCATCGCCGCCGGGGTGTCTCAAAACCCCAGCGGCAATGCAGGACAATGGGAGCCTATGGCTCCCATCGCCTGTCAGGTCACCCTCGGCTGTTTACATGAGGCGATGTGTACACATTGCCCCAGATCGGCCGTCTGGTTTCAGAGCACAGCTCTGAAACCAGGTGACCACTAAAAGGCGTCGCCGTCACCTATTTACATTAGGTGGTGCAGGGCCGATATCGGTGCCTATAGGCCACGCTCCTGCATCGCCTAAGAAATCCGCTCCTGTCCGAACAGTCGGTGGATTCCTCTAGCTTGCATCAGAAATTCCTTTTGTCCCTTCCAGTGTTGGTGTCCTTAAATTGGTGGCTAAACAGCGAAAATCTAAGTTGGGGGGAGTCTTGGTCAATACAAAACCCATTATTGTCGACCATTGACAGCAAGAAAGCTGTTTACGCTAGCGGAAGGCAGGCTACAGTCCCTTTCCGGCACACATCTAAAAGGAACTGACAACATAAGCCATCATGTGTTACATCAAGGGGAGTGGTCCCTAAATCACAAAATCTTTGGGAAAATTTGTGCCGCATGGAGAGTCCCAGACGTAGACCTGTTTGCCATCTGTCAGAATCAGCACGTAGAAACGTTTTACTCCCTGAAGTCAAGAGAAGCTCCGGAAGGGGTGGATGCGCTTCTACATCATTGGGGGTTTCCAGTAGCCTATGCATTTCCCCCACTCCCAATAATCCCGATAGTTCTGAGGAACATTTGCGAAGACAAGGCACGAGTAATTCTAATTGTCCCCTTTTGGCCAAAGAGGGTATGATTCACATGTGAAGTAGAAAACACCGGTGCTTGTCTTCTTGGAATTCTCTTTATTATATAAAAATTATAAAATCATTCAGCGTGCTAGCTGGGCGCTAGACGCGTTTCGGAAGAACAACTTCCTTAATCATTAGCAAATACAAAATACAAAAGCTTATACATATATAAAAAAGAAACCTCCACCTACAGCTGAACATAATTTACAATGATAATAACAAAGAGATTAAAAGTTTAACCCTTTCACATGTCATGGAGTTGAACCTTGCACAAAAAGATTATTAAACTGCTTTCTAATACACAACTCATTAATATTCTTGAAAATGATACAATATATATATTAATGGGCGGTGGAGCGGCCTTTCCCTTCCCCCTTTCCATTGAATGAATGATTCACATGTCTCAAACATATGTCCATCTCTGACCCATGAATTCTGCTAGATGTTCCCGATCTTCTGTGCCAGGGCTTAGTTCTGCATCCCTAGGTTCACAGACTCCATCTCATTGCCTGAAACTGGAAAGGGTACTGTTTTTAGCAGGAGGATTCTTACGGCCCTTAGTTACCACTATGCTCTCCAGTAGGGAAAAGGTGACTTCAGATAAATATCTGAACATTTGGAATAAGTTTCTTGAATGTTCAGGGTGACACTTAACCCATGAAAGCCATCAGGTACCAATGATAGAAGTGCTGGAATTTCTCCAAAAAGGGTTAGAGAGGGGCTTATCAACTAGTAGCCTAAAAGTGCAAGTCGCTGGCCTTGGTGCATTGTTTGACCCAGAAAATTCCTACAACCCTTGGATATACAGTTTTATTAGAGCCTCTTTTGTGGCTAGACCTCTGAAATCATCTAAGGTGACTCCCTGGAATCTAAATTTAGTACTGAATGTAATAACTAAGGTACCCTTTGAGCCTCTTACCTCTATTTCTGTGAAGGCTCTTACCTTAAAACCGGTCCTCCTTGCAGCCTTTGCATCCTCTCGACATGTTTGATCTTCATGCCATCTCTATCAATCCTCTGTTAACCTCCATTTTGGATGATAGAGTAATTTTTGGGCCTGATTCAGCTTTTTTGCCAAAAGTCAATACCAAGTTTCACAGAACTAGGAGATTTTACCTTCCTTTTGTGAAAACCCCAAATCCCAGGGACAACAAACCTTTCATTGTCTGGATGTCAGACGCTGTTTACTTCAGTACCTAGAGGTTTCAAAACCATGGTAAAAATCATCAGCCCTCTTCGGCTCTTTTCAGGGGGCAAATAGGGGTGAAAAGGCCTCAAAATCTACCATTGCCAGGTGGCTTCAAATGGCTATAATACTTTCATATTCTTCTTTAAGGTACCGTCACACAGAGACATATCGCCGGCGATGTTGCCGGGGATCGCGGGAGCGCGCATCCCTGACAACATCGCCGGTGAGCTGTCACACTGAGCAACTTACCGGCGATGTCGCCGGCTAGTTGCCGCGGCTATCGCTCGCTGGGTCGCCCAGCAACCCAGCAAGCGATAACCCGCAATGTTGTAGATAGGCGGAATCGCCCGTAACATTGCGGGTTGCCGCGTTACACAGGGCGATCAGGCAGAATCGCCTGAGCAACATCGCCAGGTTTCCCAACATTGTTGGGAAACCTGGCGATGTGACTCAGGCGATTCATCGCCTGATTATCGCCCTGTCACACGCGGCAATTCGCCGGCGATGTCGCCGCAACCTGGCCACGCCCCTCGGTTGCCGGCAACATCGCCGGCGATATGTTCCCGTGTGACGGTACCTTTAGGGTAAGATCCCTGACTAGGTATTAGGGCTCACTCTACCAGAGCCATTGCCACCTCTTGGACATCATCTTGCACTTTCTTTAGACATTATAGGTTGGATCTGGGGCTTGCCTTTGGAAGGAAACTGCTTTCTGCTGTTGTGCTACCCTAGGAGTTTCTTATCTATTTTATCATCTCGTCTACGGTGCTGTTATGGGAAGGGAAAAGATGATAATTACTTACCGGTAATTTGATTTCCCAGAGTCATGACGCCACCGTGCTAATTCCCTCCCTGTTTTGGTGATGGTCGTGTGCTGCACATGTGTGATACTGTATATACATAGTTGGTGACGGCAAAAATAAATAAAGATTTCTTATATGATGTTGTGTTATAAACATGTTGACTAATGAGGTGGCTGCCTTGGATACTCTGAAACACACTGAGGGGGAGAGGTCCACCCTCCTTTTATTTTCTGTAGGTTTCCTGTTCCTGGGGTCGGATACACTCTCATGTATGGTGCTGTCATGGCTCTGGAAAATCAAACTAACGATAAGTAATTATCATCTTTCTCAGAAATAAGCCGTCACGATGGCTGTGACTGCTCTCCATTTTGATAATGCAGGCCTGCTTGAGTTAGAAAAGACCTGTGTCCTCTCTCCTAAATAGAACTTTATATGAGCACCAACTGCCATCTCCTATGTCCGTAATGAGAAAGTCTGTATTCACAAAGATCTGAAACAAAAGAAAATGGAGGGGCGCTCCTGGTGTTTTACCCGGTAGTCCAGTGGAGATACTCGTGGGGGTACACTAACCTTTAGGTGCTATGCTTCGGCATAACACAGGTTGTTTGCCTCTGGTGCGTCTCGTGCACCAGCCGTCGGCGTTGTTTCCGGGTCTGGAGATTCCGGTCACGTGATAGTTACGAGGGTCTGACGTCACCACAGGTCCTCAAAGCTCTCTCAGGTGATCCTGATGAAGGCGGTACCAGCTGCCGAAACACGTTGTGAGGAGGTGACCATTGGACCTTTAACAAGTAAAGAGAAGCATTATACAATTTCTCTGTGGTTTATTCTGGAGCGCCCGCTGAAGATCGCTAAATTCTCTCTTCAATCTTATGTATTCACAAAGACACATTTTACCGATAAATAGAGAGTGAAGCATCAGTCCAGGAGGAGAAAGAAGTAGATTTCTTTGCTAAAATATATTACAAAGTTGCTTATTTTCATGTGTACTGTTCATAGATAAAATTAAAATTAAAATGATGGTTACTGTATAAAGCCTTATACCCGGTGCTGCTGTCTTGTTGTTGCTGCCAGTGTCAGACTGTTATGTGGGGAACATTCTTTGTGTAAGTAGATGTGATATGTTTTTTGTTTATTTCACCATGCAATACTAGGTTTGTTTCCAACCTCAGACAAGGCAAACTCCTTCCTACAATGAATACAATAAAATGGAAAATCTGCTTTTATTTGGTGTCTTGGTTTCATTTCTAGCATTTTTGCCCATTGGTGGTGATGTCGGTCTACCTCACATCTTGTATCCTCTCATGCAGTTCTTCCTGTTGCCATTACAGGTCCTTGGTGTTTCCTTCAGATCTGGATGAGCTTCGTGAATTGGCTGACTTCTTGCAGGACTATAAGAGGGAGCACCAGTCTTATGTCACCCTCCTATTCTGTAGTGCATACTTGTATAAGCAAAGCTTCGCCATCCCAGGGTCCAGCTTTCTGGTAAGTGAAATATCGATTTATTACCATAAATCCTCTGTATTTGCCTGTCACTTTCCTTGGCTAATACTATCATTTGTTCACAATAAAGGTCTCTTTAACCCCTTACCACCAAAGCCAATTTTGACTTTCCTGATTGTGAGTATATGTAACATGTCACTGTATCTATTATATAATCACGAATGGGATTTTTGCCCCTTTTGAGTCCGCTCACGCTGCGAGTCAATGTCGTCATGTGGATACGACCGAAGCATTGGCCGCGCAGCGGCCATTGCGAGCAGTTCTAAGGCGACTCGCTATGCCCGCGCAGCGGGCATGCCGAGTCGCCTTAGCAGCGCGAAGCATTGGCCGCGAAGCGGCCATTGCGAGTCAGACACTCGCTCTGCTAGAATCCCGATGCATCTGCATCGGGCACCCAGCTAGTGATAGATATCCCAGTGATTCCCAGACTGCTTTTTTTTCATGGGTCGGTATGTTTTGCATTTATTTGTGAAGCTATCTTAACATTTGCCAAAAATGTAGCCATTTTGAAACTTGGAATTTGAACTTTGCTACAACAATCTCACTGCACATTGTAGTCATTGATTTCAGCATGATTTTTCAAACCTTTTTATTAGCATGTGAATATAGTCAAGATACTGTAAAATATAAAAAGGGGGGGGACAAGAGGCGCAATAGTTCCCTATCACTAGTGACACTAGTTGTAGTGTGGTGGTGCTATGGAGCCACTCACCTGGTCCAGTTGTGATCCCCACAACTGGTTTGAAGGCGTTTCGGAATCAATGTTCCAAGCTGCTGCAGGACCTCCACCTACCACTGGATAGTGGTATGTTCCAAGAAAAATGATGGGAATGATGGTGTATACCTGAGGAAGGCGCCGGGTGTGGCGCTGAAACGCGTAGGAGGAATAAAGAGGATGGAAAGTTGATTGGCTCTTTGGTGAGTTTTTCTGAACCCTGAGCAGCGCGGACCGTGGCACACCATCACTCCCATCATTTTTCTTGAATATAGTCAAGATGGCCATTTAATGGACAGGTGTTCCATTAACTGTTACTTCTCTGGACCCCGTACACTGGCACCCTCTGCTTGGGTATCCCTTCATGTGTTCTCAGTAGGGAGAGGCGGTAAGCTGTTGTCAGACACCTCTGACAGTGAATTATCTCTCTCCAGAATAAAGGATCGGACATGTTAAATCTAGCCAGTCAGGTCTTTTCCTCCATATTCCCATACACATTAGATGGTTATTAATTTTTCCAAAATAAATGGCAGTATTTAGTAATGAGGGGCACTACCATGCTCGGGTGCTCGGTACTCGTTACAAGCAGTTGGATTCTCAGATGGTCGCGACTGAACTACCCGAGTATAATGGAAGGCAATGAGGAACTCAAGCATTTTTGTCTTCCGGAAAAATGAATGACTTCCCCATTGACTTCCATTTTACTTGGGTACTTGAGTCGCGCCCATCTGAGCATCCAACTGCTTGTTTCAAATACTGAACATGTGAGCGTGTTAATGCCCCTCATTACTAGTAGTATTAGAATAGCTTTGGCTCCCACTTCACAATAATAAAATAATAACGAGGCAGTCAGCCATACAAATCGGTGAGAAATCATAACACAGAGTACGGACTGGCCAGCGGCTCTCCTGACCCCAGCACTATAGCTTCATGTATTTCTATACAGCTGTCACGCTAAGGTTAGGACAGCTGCTGACCAGTTCGTACTCTGCGTTCCGACATCTGTCTTAGGCCCCTTTCACATTTCAAATTTGTTACAATTTGCGGCAGATGCAGTAAATAACGGCCGCACTTGCGGCAAGCCTCATGCATTGTCTATGGGGCTTGCAGCAGGTGCTTCAAGTGCAGTACAACTGCGGTTCTGGCAGTTGCGACCGCAAAAAAATATGATGCTGACCGTGGGTTTTTATGCGGCCGCTAGTGCCGGAACCGAAGCTATACTGCACTTGCCGCACCTGCTGCAAGCCCCATAGACAATGCATGAGGCTTGGCGCAAGTGCAGCCATTATGCGGCAGATGCGGTAAATCTGCCGCATCTGTCGCAAATTGTAACAAACGCTAGTGTGAAAGGGGCCTTCTGACCGTGCGCTAAGACTTTAATGTTCTATTTCCTAGTGTTATTCAACTGTGATGACGTATTTGATACTTTAAAGCCCTTGTCTTTCCAGAACCTGTTAGCTGGAGCATTATTCGGGCCATGGATGGGTCTGTTTCTTTGCTGCACACTGACGTCCATTGGTGCCACATTCTGTTATTTGCTGTCTCAAGCATTTGGGAAGCGGATTTTAACCATATACTTCCCTGAGAAGATCTCCATGATGCAGAATAAGGTCTCTGTCCTATTGCCTGATTGTTTTTATTTTTTTAAATCCTTGATATCATCCTTATTTTTCCTTTAAATGTCTACTAATATTTATACCACGTGTGAGCATTTTGTTTGGAACAATTTGCTAACGATATTGTTTGGAGGTCTCTGCATAATATAACAATGCAAAATATAGATTTTTGTGGACACCTTCAAATAATCCTTTGTGCCACATCATCTCATTTTTATATTTCATTGGTGATTTTGGGGTGGGAGGGGGATTCTTTTTAAAGGATTGTCCTCTTATAGACAACAATTTGAAAAGTTGAAATTATTTTTGAAGTAATAAGTCCTGTTCTTTAATGCTTTCTTATTTCTTTTGTGTAGATTGAAGAAAACCGTAGTGGCTTGTTCTTTTTCCTTCTTTTCCTGCGGTTGTTCCCAATGACGCCTAACTGGTTCCTGAATCTCTCTTCACCCATCTTGAACATCCCAGTAGGACAGTTTTTCTTCTCAGTTCTTATTGGTATGTGAGCGATGATTCGTTGTGAATAATATATTTGCAGATAATATACAGTGCCTTGAAAAAGTATTAAAGGGGAACTTTATCGTACTGTCCCTGCCCTCCTACATGATGAAACAGAGCGGAGCACAACAGTTCTAGGATCTATAGATCGCTTATGATTCAATAAAATCATACCTGCTCTTGTGCTCTGACCCCTTCCTCCGTCAGGGGTCCGACAATTTCAGCTTCATGGTGCAGGTGAGAAGAGGAGGTGTGTTGGGGGCGTGGATGCTGGGAGCTGCAGGATCATCCTACATTCAAGCCCCCTAACACTTCTGTATGGACAGTACTGTAGAGAAAGCATAAATGTAATCTGCACCAAGAACACTGCAAATAAACGCAGCATGAATGCTGAGAAGAATGCAAAATTAAAAATGCAAGAGCTGACATACTGCATACAGTATGACATACAGTTTCAGGGGACAGGATTCTACCAACTGCTATGGGGGAGAAGAGACTATGGCAGTGCTAAATCAATGAATGCAGTGGCTCTGCCTGTTCCTGTAGCCTCATACATGACAGCACACATCATGCACCATCCTATCATTGTAAAGCAGAAGATCACAGTGTGTATTTCTGTCTACTTGGTGACATGACTGCTATTTCAAGCCAGGACACCCCTGTCACATTATATAGAATGTGTATCGGGGCTGGATTGTACTGTGACCACGCCCCGTGACATGCCCCCTTTTCATACAGAAATGGGAGGGGGCGTGAATGTAGGATCATCCTGCAGCTCCCATCATCCAGGTCCCCAACACACCTTCTGTTCTCTGCAACAGCATGAGACAAATTCTCGGACCCACGAGGAAGGGGTGAGAACTGAGGAGCAGATTGGATATAAATCAATAAAATCCTATCTATAGATCCTAGAACTGTAGTGTACAGCTCTGCTTCATCATGTAGGAGGGCAGGGACTGTACTGAAAAGTTTCCTCTCTTGGAGTTCCCCTTTAGTGAGATGTTCACAGCTTGGGGTATTTTTTTATTTTTCTTTTTTATTTATAACCCAACTCTACTTAACTCTCCTCCATAACTTTATCCCTGACCTGTCTGGTGGGTTCCTTGGTTTTCATGATGCTGTTTAATCTCTAATGGTACCTTTACACGCCGCTACAGAAGGTTGGAAACAACCGGGTTTCTCACGTGCACGAGCACGTTCCAACGGTTGCAAACGGTACCCGATACCGCATTTACACACCGCAACAAGGTGCCCTACAGAAGGTGTAATCTATCCCTGGAGACACCGCCGGGTGCCGCAAGTTACCTTCTGTAGAGCACCGTCCCTCAGTTACACGCCGCTACAACAAGGTAATATGGGGGGACCAAGGGCAGCAGGGACAACACATAGGCGTGCCACAGTCCATCACGCTGCGCCCAAACGACAACCATTGGCCAACACAATTATGTTTTGATTGGGCAAGGCGCGAAGGGAGGATGGCGGAGACGTGACGTAGTAGTGTTTGGACTGTCACATGGAATAAGCGCTTGTGATATGGCGGAGTGTGAAGGGAGAGCCAATCGTAACGCTGGATCTTCCACCAATGATCGCTGATGGGGCGCGGTATCCCGGAGGCTGTGTCACGACCCAGGTAGATAACTAGGTGTCGGAAAAACCCTCCTGTTCCTCCTTTAGACGCCGCTACCATCGGGTTGAAACCAACCTGTTTTAGAGCACTGCTCTGAAACAGATGTCGATAGTGACGGGTGGCAACAAGCTGGTTTACACGCCGCTACCTCGGGTTGTTTCTAACCTTCTGTAGCGGCGTGTAAAGGTACCATAAGGTTTTCAAACAAACCTCTTAAGCCTTCACAGAACAGCTGTAGTTATACTGAGAATAAATTAGGCACAGGTAGACTCAGGTGGAATCAGATGACTTTTGGAGGTAATGGGTCACTCAAAATTTTGTTTAGGGGTATCCAATTACAAGGGACTGAATACATATGCACGTTACAATTTTTTATATTTTTAAAATATTTAGAGAACTATATAATTTCCTTTACACTTCACAAATATTTGTTGGCTAATCTCATAAAATCCTACTAAATACATTTAGGTTTGTGGGTTTAATGAGAAAAAATGTTGATATGTTCACGGGGTATGAATACTTTTTCAAAGCAATGTGCAATAACCTGAAGCAAGTGGTCACCTTGTATTGCTTTACACATAGGTCTCCTGCCCTACAACTTCATCTGTGTCCAGACGGGCTCTATTTTGTCAAAGATCAAGACTTTAGACGACATGTTTTCTTGGGGAACACTACTGAAGTTACTGGCAATAGCCCTTTTTGCCCTCATCCCTGGCACCATTGTGAAGAGGTTCAGTCACCACAAGCTGGGATTGGAAGAGAAAGAACACCTGATGAATGGCAGGAAAGCCACGTGAAGATATCTCCTAGTGCAGAATCCTTATTTTAAAGAATCTCAGAGACACCAATGAAACAATGGTCTTTTTATCTGCAGACAGATGACCACAGCTCTTACTGTATGGATTTTACAATGTTTTGTGTAAAGTCAGGTTTCTAGCATCTCGTGTACAAAAATGTTCAATATGAAAAGTCTTAAATCCAGCGTGGGCTCTCCGAGCCGATCAGTCACTTTTTAAACTACCCGTTTATATTTTGGTAATAATAATCTGTTAGGTTTGTATAGGAATGTATTTTAACTCTTCTCTATTGTATGATCTATTTCATAATGATTTTATAGAGCTCTGTCCATGTTAGCGAATGGTGTAAAGCATCTGTCCTCTGTACTGTTTACTTTAGAATATCTATTCTCTGGGGGGTAATACAGGTGCCCATTCATCTACTGATAACCCCTAACCCACCTTCCCATATTCCTGTGATCATATACTGATGAGTCCACATCTGCCCCCTGGCGGGTGTCACCAGGACGGGGCCCTCTCGGCATTGTTAGGAGTGCTGAATGCTAACATGCCATCGGTAGCGTACAATGAGCAGGTATTTAGAGTGTGGTTTACACTGTATGATCACCGTAGGTAAACAACCACCGGTCGGCAGTCATTTAATAGCTGGTTAGACAGGCTGATTGCACTTCCAAGACACAATGATTGGTAGTAGCTTGTTCTGTCCTATCCTTGGCAGCACATGACCTGTTTACACAGCTGAGAACAATCATTTCTTGTTGAAAATATTTTATTAAGATTTTCAAAGCAAATAACAATAATTTCTAAGCACCTTAAAAATCATTTCACCCCACAGACACTTTCCTCGTTCGTCGGGTGATTTGCAGCATGTTTACAATGGTCAGTTATCAGTAAATGTTCTCGTGAATGCTCATTCACAATAGTTGGGTGCTGTATATGCACACCTAAGCACTACATTTGAAAAAACTGATGGATGGAATAAAAGTCCCCTGTGAACTATTGGAGCCGGGTTCATACATCCGAGATTCACAGCCGGAGTACACGATGAGATGTCTGACCACCCACTATCATTTGTCTTGAACTCCATAGGCACCTAGGCATACATGAAGGTGGTAAGTTTGGGTTAGAAGACCACTGCCGATCAAGATGATGCAGTCCGGACTTGGACAGTGAATACCATTGCTAGCAAAACCGCAACTGCCGCACTTGACCGCAAGTCTCATAGAGAGTGAATGGGGCTTAACGCAAGTCAGCCATTACGTGGCAGATGCGGCACAGCTGCTGGATCTGCTGTGAACGGGCAGAATCGCAAATGTGAAAGCAGCCTTACTGATAAACCTGTGCTATTAGTAGGTTGTGATTCAATGTTGAATAAGGTGACATGACCTCAGCAGCTCAGTATACCTTTACAATATCATGACACACTGACACTGGCCCAATTCTGCTCTCAGCCTATCATTGTAAGGGCATCATCATGCCACGGGAATATTCATGGGCTGGCCTTCCAAGATGTAGAGCAGAGGTCTCCAACCTTGTCTTGAGAGCCACATTCAGCTCTGAGAGAGAGTTGTTATCCACATCCAGCTCCTACCACCTCACAATAGTGACACCCAGAGTCCAACTTACCAGTATAATAACAGCCAAAGCTTTATCACAGAGGACGATCAAGATCAACATCCAGGAGTTCCTACCTTACCCCCATTCAGATCTGCTGTTTTGTGCAGGACTACTCACAAAAGTCACCATCTGAAGACCTCCTTTTCACTGTTTGCTAGACATGATGTTAATGCAGCAAGCTGGAGCACAGCAGCGAGCCACATGTGGTTCCCAAGCTACAGGTTGGAGACTCCTGATGTAGAGGAAACGAGCCAGCACTCTTCTTACTAATTCAGCCTCTGAGAATTTGAAAAGGAGGGGATGAGGTGACTTGCAGTTTTGCCTTTATTCACACTGGGCATTTTTGATCCATCTTTGGCGCTGCTTTTTTTTCTCTTCTTGAAAACTGCACCAAAAAGAGATTAATCAAAATGCAAAGTGAATGGGATTTTCAATTTGCTGTTCAGAAGCTGTGTCTTTTTTGACTGCTCCATTAGTGGTGCCGAAGGTGCATCCAGAAAATAATGAGCCTGTCAACTTGTGTGGTGTTAATCTGCTGCGCTTTCTACACCACTAACCTTCAATTACTTCCCCTCCCCACTATCCCCCCATGAGCCCCGGTGCTGTCTTCCTCCCGGGCATCGGCAGGACCTGTCTGTGACTAGTCTTTACAGTACTTTAGGACCTGTGCACCATGTGACTCACCATGTAACTCAGTCACATAGTACACAGCTCCTAAAGCACCGTACTACACTGACTGGTCCTGCCGATGCCCGGGAAAAAGACATCACAGGGGTGGGATAGTGGGGAGGGTAAGAAAGTTTGTGTGTATCTGTCTGTTTGTGTCCCCTGACAATGGAAGAAAAAAGCAACACAAACAGATGATGTGTTTGTGATGATTTTTATGTAAAAAGAGGATCCAGTTTTAGTGCAGGAACTGCACTTAAAATGGATCAACAAAAGAACTGAGCACAAATGCTCTTATCGGAACTTACTCTTAAGCGCTCTGGACACTAAACACTATACAGAACAGGGTTGGTACAGTGGGGTTTGGAACTAACACTAAAATATATTATTTTCCATCAGATAACCCCTTTAGGCATAGTGTCTTATTGTTATATACAGGGCTGTGGAGTCGGTAAACCAGACATCCGACTCTTCATTTTCCCTGAATCCTGACTTCGACTCCCATCAAAATGGACCCCGACTTCACAAATCCGACTCCAGAACCATGTGAAGTCAGTAAGCCACACATCTGACTCTGAGTCCTCTATGCCCTTGAATCCGACTGCACCAAAATGGGCACCTACTCCACGACTTCGATTCCACAGCCCTGGTTATATACCCCATACTGGGGACCTGACGTGTGATAATTGTAAGGATCTTCTGTTGTCTTTCTAGTCTTTGTATATTAGACAGGAAGTTTTGTGCCAATTTTGTGCTCATTGTTTATCCGCTGTAAACCTATAAGGGTTATTTGTGTATTTATGGGGAAGCTTTTCTCTTCATTTCTCCAAAGTTTACCTAAAACTGTAGCAGCTGGTGTGCGGTGACACATATGTCAGCACATTTTATCTCAGTACTGTAGAAACCGAGCCCAGCTCACAGTGTGGAGAGAGACCATGGAATAGCAGAGTCTGGAGGGGATTTGCCCCATCCATATTGACAGACTTGCAAGTTCACTTTTAGGGCTACTGTAGTTTCTAGTGCTCATCAGCATAGGCAGACATCCAAATCACGTGTTGAACGTGAAGAAATTGTCTTAAACCTACTCTTGGAGGAATGAGGACATGTGTTTTGTGAATGGATTCAGTGCCCATACCGGTCTCCTTATTCATATATACATACAATTCCGGTTTGATTGTGGTGCCCATAATTCTAACAAACATTGTCAAACATCATAGGTTAAGGCCACAATGCGACACTACTACTACAACCTCATGGTCATGTAGATATTGCCACACTCTGGCCATTGATTGTAAAGAAACTTTGTGTGTGAATAGGGTTTTGTTAAATCTTACTCACTTTAAAGGAAATCTGTCAGCACTGAATGACTGTTTAAACCAAGTACAGGAGCTCGGTGCATGATGGTGTAGCACTTTCCCTCCTGCTTGTTCCCATCAATCCCCTTCTCACCTTTTCTGGAATTGACAGCTCTTACTTTATAGAGTCAAAGAAGGACGGCGATAGGAGGAAAGATGCAATGAAATGCTTGGCCACGCCATGATGCTTGGAGACTGTTCATGGTTTGAACAGTCATTCTATCCCTTTAAAGGCTCAAGTCCACTGTTGTAATTTAGCTCAGTTTGGTACAGAACTGTATTGAGGTTCACGAGGAGGGGAGGCCTCTATATGCCTCAGTTACAGCAATGTATTGATCTTTTTGTCTGATTTTGTACCAGACTGGTAGAAAAATTATATGAATGAAAGGGTGGGGTGCCTACATAAGCATACAGTGTTTATTAATAGTATTTTTTTGTATTACTCTACGTGGATAGGTAGACGATGCCTGGTTGAAGGACCACAGCAGTCATTAGACCCTGCCCAGATGAACGTTTTCTTTTGGGAAGTTACCTAGGATTAGGTATATTTAAGAAAACCCACTCACAGTCACTAAAATGATTATAATTTACCTTACATTTAAACTGAACCCCCCCTCCCCTGTATATTCCACTACACTATGTACAAAGGCAACCTCAGGAGAAACAATGCCCATCTCTACTGTGAACAATCCTCAAAGTTGCCCATATACATATTAGATAAATGTTGGTGGCTCTTGACAATTATAAGGAAGCTTTGATACTTTGATTTATTGTGAGAAATGGAAGTTGCACCTTAAACTGTATTGGTTATGGGTTGTATGGTAAAATCAGCTGCTAATTATTCATGACCTCATGAAGCTCGCTGTACTTTTTAGCGAAGCGTTGTATAATTATTTTAAAGTAAAAAAGTTGAACATTTACCTGCCAACATTTTACTTCTTAAGTTGGAGGAAAATAAACCATTCTTCAGTTTGTACATGTATGCCACACGCACTACGCATTTTCAGTCCTGACCATGAAGAACTATCACCCCTTGTCTTCCAGCTTTCTTGGCAGGGTTAGATGTCAGAACTTATAATGTTTCAGGATTCTTTTTTATTGGCTCCTCTCATTTAAATTCACATCTTACACATTTACAACAATTCTTTTTGTTCCTGTGTGTATAAAATAAAATGCTGGGACTTTTGTTTCATTATGCAGAATATTTGAAAGGAAGCATTGTGCTTTTTATGTCTACAGATCTAGGTGCCTCCAAACCAACAGACTAGAAACCAACCCTGTAGCCTAAGTCTGCTGTCATTTTGCTCCCTGACTCCTAATTCTTGTCAACCTATTACATACGAGAAATTGGAAACAGATGAAAGAAGCATTGCTGTGTATCTGACTACACAGGCATTGTTTGTAGTCTGTTACCGTGGAGACACATAGGTCTGTATAGGAACTGTAGACAAAAAGTTGGAAGACATCAATCCACTATGCAAATGCAGTTACTTTTTTTTTTGTTTTTTTTTTTTTATTAAGATTCAGTGGACCGGTAAAGTAATTGTTTCCTATAGTGCAGGGTTTCCTGAACCTTAGATCTCATGGTTCCCAATGATCATATTGTCAGGTTTTCCTTACTGTTACACAGGGGATGGAATTATTATTGAAGCATCACAAATGGGCATAGGCCGTGAAGACATGATTTGTTGGGGGCCGAGAGGACAGGAGTTTGGGACACACTGATTCAGAGGTTTCTGTCACTGCACTCCATATACCTTGACATCCTTTTAGGAAAGACAAGTCTCTCCTGCCAATCACATCTGTGTGCTTTCTGACCTTTTGCAGCATCCTCCACCCTACCACCACCATAAAATTCTACCCCAGCACTTTCTGCAGCCCTATCCACTGGTGCCAGCAATGGGATAATTTTGACAATTAAAAAAAACTGTTTATTTTTATTTTGGCCACATTGATCTTTTTTCTGCTGTATAGATATTTACCTGATTTTCTGAACATGTGCCTTAGAACTGGTGTTATTTACATGTAAAACACTGTCAAATGGTTCGCTTTATATTAGTTCTTAGATGTTGTTCTATTTGAAAAAAATATATTTTAATATATTGAAGTATTGTCTGTGAATAAATCCGTGTTGGCTTATAGTTTTATTTCATTTAATCCTGCATAATACCAATGAAATTGCAACAAAACTTAGACGTTAAGAATAGAAGATCTTTAGATTTATCATTCAGACTATTAGGCTGGGGTCACACACACACATATTTGTGCAGATATTGTTCACAGATCTCTGGTTGCAGTGAAATCATGGGCACATCTTTCCATTTTGTGGCTGTGTACAAATGGAGCAATCTGTCCATGATTTCACTGCAACCAGAGATCTGTGAACAATATCTGCTCATATATCTGTGTGTGTGACCCCAGCCTTAGAGGGAACTTGGGAACTTCATACAGTAACTTATTCTAATATTGTGGAAAGCAAAGTTATTCTTGCTGGAACAGAGTAAATGCACACTGCATTTGTGGAAGACTGACATGTAAGCTCGTATTGTATGCTGCCAGGTAGTCCTTCATATCCATGAGCAATGGCAGAACTTGAAGCTCATGGGCCCCAATTATTGCAAATCTTTAATTATATTGGTCTTTTCATATAGGCCAAAGGGACTTTTGGGACACCTTAAACTTTGGCCCAGGTTCGATTGCTACCTCTGCACTCAAAATGCCCCTGTTCATGACCCTGCCTCCCCGACCACTAATTAGCTATTTGACTCCTAATTCTTCCTGTGTACACTGTGCATAGGCAGAAAGCTGCCAGTTGGTGGTGTAGGCTTTATAAAGAGCTCAGCATTCAGAGATCTGCTGCAGACAAATTAGTGATTGTATCAAAATGACCGTATGCAGCCCAGTAAGGCCGGTTTCACACCACAGAATGATCAGGTCCGGGGCTGTCTGGTGTGAATCTGAAAGCCCCGGACCCCATTTTACACTGATCCATGCCTATGGTGCCGGACAGGGCTGGATGGCAGCTATTTGCCATCCGGGTTTGTCCCTGTCCAGCAGCATCAGGCTGCATTCGTTTTTTTGTCCCTTACACAAAATCACAGCTTGCGGCGGTTTTGTGTCCAGGGCAAAAAGTTTAGCAAAACCGGATCCAGTGCGATCCAGTGCCCCCTAACATGGAAGTCTATGGGGCGCCGGACCCAACAGAATCTGTCAGGTTCCCGGACAGCGGCCGCGCTGAACTTCAGCACCTGGAGCTGTCACCTGCTGAGATTTCAGGACCACGGCTAGCTCTCGCAAGCCGCGATCCTGACGTTTCTGAAGGGACAGCTCCTGAACCCTAAACAGGACTGGAGGGCATATTTGCCCTCCGGTTCTGTTCTATCCGGGGCAGTCAGGTTCTGTCAGGTGTTTCCTGGAAAACACCAGACACAACCTGATACACCACAACCGTGGTGTGAAGCCAGCCTTCGTGATACATCGCTGGAATCAGGGTTTCTTTTTCTACATTATGCTGCTCTCAGATTGGTTAGCAATTATTTAGTGACAGCTTCCCCGTAAGTTTATTAAAACAAACATAGGAGAGCACAATAAATTCATAGTTCCCTGTAAGTTTATAAAAGCCTTACAAACTCTTATCTTGCTAGAGCTTTACATACAGTCATAGCCCAAAGTGTTAAGTCTGATACAGATTTATATTTTCTGGGAACTCAGATTCAATATGGGCAAAATCTTGATTGATGACCCATTATTGTCTAATCAGTGCTTGAAGTAATCACAATTTCTGTATTTTTGCTTTTTGTTGATTGATCACAGTCTAAATTTACCACTCCGTTTGTTGTGTAAAATAGGAAACTGAGTCTAAACTTCACCAAATCAATCACACGATATGTGACTCTAAATGTTAAGCTAGCTTTACACTACGGTTCGTCACTGTCAGCTTCTGTCCGGTGTTTTGCAGGTATTTTATTTGCAAATATGCCCTTCGATCCTGTTTTCTGCCATAATCAGCGACTGCCACTGTCCAGTGCTGAAACTTCAGCATAGTATCTGGAGGAGAGCTCTCCAGATGCTGAAATTTCAGCCATGGCTCTTTTAGCTGCGCTGTCCAGGTGTTGAATGAGCGCGGCTTGAATTTCAGGTTCGGACAACCGAAAATAGGAGCAAAAATGTTAATATTAAGGCTACGAGCACACATTGCAGATTTGGTGCAGATATTTCTGCTACAAAATACTTATCGCCTTTTTTTTATGCGTCTGTTTGGGGTGGAAATACACTGTCAAAAATGCACCAAGAACTGACATGCTGCAGATTTATTTCTGCACCAAATCTGCAAAGAAAAAATAAGCAGCATGTGCACAAAACTTCAGGATTCTAATTGAATTTGCAGGCAGAAGGATAGTCATGCAGATATTTGACAAAACTGTATCAAAACACACTTTGTGTACAGGACCTAAAACTACTCTACACTCCCTGACAAAAGTTATGTCGCTTATCCATGTTATGTAAATAAAAGCTTATAACCTGACGATAAATTCATCCATTGGTTTTATAAATTACCATATTTTTCGCTTTTTAAGACACACTTTTGTTCCCCCCAAACTTGGGGGGAGAACGGGGGTGCGTCTTAAAAAGAGAATGTAAAAAAAAAAAAAAATTAAATTAAAAATTACATATTACCGGGGCAGGGGCTGCGGGTGCCGAGCGGGGGTGCCGGGAGCAGGTTCCGGAGGGTGAGGGGCACGGGTGTTGGACCCTAGATGCAGGGGAGTACCGGTGGCAGCAAGCGCTGGGCGCCGCCATGTTTTTTGTGGGCGGCTGCATTCATTATGTGCAGCCGGCCGGTAGAGGGAGACACTGCAAATTGGCCGCGGGTCTCCTCTATGGCCGCGGCCATTTTGTTGAAGTCTCTGCCGCCGGCTGCATATAGTGAATGCAGCCAACCACAAAAAACATGGCGGCGCCAAGCGCTCGTTGCCACCGCTGCAGCTCCTCTGCTCCTGTCCTACACCTGTGCCCCTCACCCTCCGGAACCTGCCACTGACACCCCTGCTCAGCAGCCACAATTCCCCCATAGGTAAGACCACGTATAGGGGATGGGGGCATATAAACAGGATGAGGGCATATTTACAGGATGGGGATAGGGACATATACACAGGATGGGGGGACATATTTACAGGATGGGGAAAATAAAGATAAGATGGGGGAATGTATATACCAGGATAGGGGTATATATGCAGGATGGGGGGCCATATTTACAGGATGGGGACATGTATGCCATAATGAGGGTATATATACCAGGATGGGTGGGCATATGTACCAGGATGGGGACATATATACCAGGATGAGTGATATATATACCAGGATGAGTGATACATATACCAGGATGGGGACATATATACCAGGATGAGTGATATATACCAGGATGGGGACGTATATACCAGGATGAGGGACATGTATACCAGGATGAGCGATACATATACCAGGATGGGGGCATATATACAGGATGGCAACATGTATGCCAGGATGAGGGACACACATGCCAAGTTGAGGGACACATATACCAGAATGGGGGGACATATATACTGGAATACCCTGGATGGGGGTTTTTAATATACCAGTATGAGGAACATATATACTGATTATAAGACAGATGAACAGCAGGAATAGGGCACCGGAGCGGACAGGCTCCCGGGAGCAGAAGCAATCAGTGGAGATGACAGTCCAGACACACGGCGGTGCCAGCCCAGTAGCTAAACGTGAAGATTCAAACTTTGAAGAATGACGGCACTCACCAATGTCGGTTTCGTACGTTTATTGGAGGTCGCACATCACTTGATGCAGGGAGGGGGACAGTGCTGAGGGGATGACGGCACCGTTTCGCGCTACAATGCGCTTCCACGGGTCCCTGCATCAAGTGATGTGCGACCTCCAATAAACGTACGAAACCGACATTGGTGAGTGCCGTCTTTCTTCAAAGTTTTGATTATAAGACAGACACTGGCATTATAGGACGGACCTCATTTAACATTAAAAATTATTTTTTTCTCTTTTTCTTCACCAAATTTGGGGGTGCGTCTTATAATCAGGTGTGTCTTATAAAGCGAAAAATACGGTACTCTTTTGAAAGCTGAAACCTTTTGAAATGTGGTTTTGATTATGAAAATAAATTGGCATCAATGCAGAAATATTGATCATTTAATGAACACAGAGTGGTCAGATTTTGGAAAGACAAAGTTTTGTCGCCTGGTCATATAATGCACCCAATCCTAGTTTACATCCTCACTTGTGCTCAGTAAATGATTGGTTAATTAGTGAGAATGTATAAAAAGAAACCCAGAACCCCAGACCTTCACTTGAACTGCAACTTGAGCTCTGACAACATACCAAAAATCCACCCTGCCACCAACGCCTTGATTATCAAGAGTCTGAAGACCAGATCCACTGCACAGGTGGCTGGCACCTTTAATGTTTGTCAGTGTCAAGTACAAAGAATTAAGAAAAGATTTGAAGAGACTGGAGATGTGTTTGACAAGCCCAGGCCCTGCAGACCGTGCAAGACGACTGCTCAGGAGGAACGTTTGTTGGTTAGAAAATCCAAAGCAAGCCCCTCTTCCACTGCAGCAGAGCTCCAACAGGCCTGGTCACCTCACGTCCCTGTGTCAACTAGAACAATTTGTAGAATTCTGTCTCGAAAAATGCAAATAGTCTGTGGAGCCTCAGTTAGGAGTCTCAGACACAGGACTAGCCAGTTATCCCTCCAGGGAAGCACCCAGCCAAGGGATGGCTCCTTGTGGAGAACACCATAACCACCATATTAAGTGGCCCTTTCAGTCAATATCCAGCTCTTTTACAAGATTAGAGATACAGCAATAGAATACCAAGGCCAGGTATCCATCCACAGACAGCTGTTTCGGGGTATTGCTCCTCATCAGTGTGGAGTAGGATTCTGGCTAGGTGGGAACAATGCCTAGTAGACCAACATCACAAAGCATTCACTGATCTCAGGGAGACCAGTCCAAGAAAACACTGCACGCAGCTGGCTAAAGCGCGCAACACAGTGAATTCATAGATACATTACCCCCTGGGAATTATGAATATGCAAATAGAGTCTGTGGAACCTCGGTTAGGAGTCTCAAACACAGGACTAGCCAGTTATCCCACCAGAGAAGGACCCAGCCAAGGAGTTGCTACTTGCGGAGAACACCATCGCCCCCATATTAAATGGCCCTTTCAGTCAATATCCAGCACTTTTGGAAGATTACAGGTATGACAAGAGAATGCCAAGGCCAGGTATCCATCCACAGACAGCTGTTTCGGGGTATTGCTCCTCATCCTTCTGAAGTAGGATTCTCGCTAAGTGGGATCAATGCCTAGTAGACCAACATCACAAAGCATTCACTGATCTCAGGGAGACCAGTCCAAGAAAACACTGCAGGCAGCCGGCTAAAGCATTCAACACAGTGAACTCCTAGGCACATTGCCCCCTGGGAATTATGAATATGCAAATACAGTCTGTGGAACCTCGGTTAGGAGTCTCAAACACAGGACTAGCCAGTTATCCCTCCAGGGAAGAACCTAACCAATGATTGGCTCCTTGCAGAGAACACCATCACCGCCATATTAAGTGGCCCTTTCAGTCAATAACCAGCTCTTTTGCAAGATTAGAGATATGACAAGGGAATACCAAGGCTAGATATCCATCCACAGACAGCTGTTTCGGGGTATTGCTCCTCATCCATCTGAAGTAGGATTCTGGCTAAGTGAGAGCAATGCCTAGTAGACCAACATCACAAAGCATTCACTGATCTCAGGGAGACCAGTCCAAGAAAACACTGCAGGCAGCCGGCTAAAGCATTCAACACAGTGAACTCCTAGGCACATTGCCCCCTGGGAATTATGAATATGCAAATACAGTCTGTGGAACCTCGGTTAGGAGTCTCAAACACAGGACTAGCCAGTTATCCCTCCAGAGAAAGACCCAGCCAAGGAGTTGCTACTTGCAGAGAACACCATAACCACCGTATTAAGTGGCCCATTCAGTCAATATCCAGCACTTTTGCAAGATTAGAGATATGACAAGGGAATACCAAGGCCAGGTATCCATCCACAGACAGCTGTTTCGGGGTATTGCCCCTCATCAGTGTGGAGTAGGATTCTGGCTAGGTGGGAGTAATGCCTAGTAGACCAACATCACAAAACATTCACTGATCTCAGGGAGACCAGTCCAAGAAAACACTGCAGGCAGCCGGCTAAAGCGCTCAACACAGTGAATTCCCAGGCACATTGCCCCCTGGGAATTATGAATATGCAAATAAAGTCTGTGGAGCCTCGGTTAGGAGTCTCAAACACTGGAGTAGCCAGTTATCCCTCCAGGAAAGGACCTAGCCAAGGGGTGACTCGTGGATAACACCATAACAATCATATTAAGTAGTCCTTTCAGTCAATATCCATCACTATTGCAAGATTAGAGTTATGACAAGAGAATACCAAGGCCAGATATCCATCCACAGACAGCTCTTTAGAAGTATTGCCCCCTCATCAGTGTGAAGAAGGATTCTGGCAAGGTGGGAGCAATGCCTAGTAGACCAACATCACAAAGCACTCACTGATCTCAGGGAGACCAATCCAAGAAAACACTGCAGGCAGCCTGCTAAAGCGCTCAACACAGTGAATTCCTAGACACATTGCCCCCTTGTTAATTATGAATATGCAAATAGAGTCTGTGAAGCCTTGGTTAGGAAACTCAAACACTGGACTAGCCAGTTATCCTTCCAGGGAAAGCCCCAGCCAAGGGGTGTCTCCTTGCAGAGAACACCATATCCACTGTATTAAGTGGTCCTTTTAGTCAATATCCAGCTCTTTGCCAAAATTAGAGATATGACAAGAGAATACCAAGGCCAGGTATCCATCCACAGACAGCTGTTTCGGGGTATTGCCCATCATCACTGTGGATTAGGATTCTGGCTAGGTGGGAGCAATGCCTAGTAGACCAACATCACAAAGCATTCACTGATCTCAAAGAGGCCAGTCCAAGAAAACACTGCAGGCAGCCGGCTAAAGCGCTCAACACAGTGAATTCCTATGAATATTGCCCCCTGGGAATTATGAATATGTAAATAGAGTCTGTGGAGCCTCAGTTAGGAGTCTCATACACAGGACTAGCCAGTTAACTCTCCAGGGAAGGATCCAGCCAAGGGGTGGCTCCTTGGGGAAAACACCATAACCACAATATCCAGCTCTATTGCAAGATTAGAGATATGACAAGGGAATACCAAGACCAGATATCCATCCACAGACAGCTCTTTAGGGGTATTGCCCCTCATCAGTGTGGAGTAGGATTCTGGCTAGGCGGGAGCAATGCCTAGAAGACCAACATCATAAAGCATTCACTGATCTCAGGGAGACCTTTCCAAGAAAACACTGCAGGCAGCCGGCTATAGCGCTCAACACAGTGAATTCCTAGGCACTTTGCCCCCTGGGAATTATGAATATGCAAATAGAGTCTGTGGAGCCTCGGTTAGGAGTCTCAAACACCGGACTACCCAGTTAACCCTCCAGGGAAGGCACCAGCCAAGGGGTGGTTCTTTGCGGAGAAAATCATAACCACTGTATTAAATGGTCCTTTCAATCAACATCCAGCTCTTTTGCAAGATTAGAGATATGACAAGAGAATACCAAGGCCAGGTATCCATCCACAGACAGCTGTTTCGGGGTAGTGCCCATCATCACTGTGGATTAGGATTCTGGCTAGGTGGGAGCAATGCCTAGTAGACCAACATCACAAAGCATTTACTGATCTCAAAGAGGCCAGTCCAAGAAAACACTGCAGGCAGCCGGCTAAAGCGCTCAACACAGTGAATTCCTAAGCACATTGCCCCCTGGGAATTATGAATATGCAAATAGAGTCTGTAGAGTCTCGGTTAGGAGTCTCAAATTCAGGACTAGCCAGTTATCCTTCCAGAGGACCTAACCAAGGGGTGGCTCCTTGCAGAGAACACCATAACCACCATATTAAGTGGGCCTTTCAGTCAACATCCAGCTCTTTTCCAAGAATAGAGATATGACAAGTGAATACCAATGCCAGGTATCCATCCACCGACAGCTGTTTCGGGGTATTGCTCCTCATCAGTGTGGAGAAGGATTCTGGCTAGGTGGGAGCAATGCCCAGTAGACCAACATCACAAAGCATTCACTGATCTCAAGGAGACCAGTCAAAAAAAAACACTGCAGGCAGCCGGCTACTGCGCGCAACACAGTGAATTCCTAGGTACATTGCCCCCTGGGAATTATGAATATGCAAATAGAGTCTGTGGAGCCTCAGTTAGGAACCTTTAACAAAGGACTAGCTAGTTATCCCTCCAAAGAAGGACCTAACCAAGGGGTGGCTCCTTGCAAAGAACACCATAACCACTGTATTAAGTGGTCCTTTCAGTCAATATCCAGCTCTTTTGCAGGATTAGAGATATGACAAGAGAATACCAACACCAGGTATCCATCCACCGACATATGTTTTGGGGTATTGCTCCTCTTCAGTGTGGAGTAGGATTCTGGCTAGGTGGGAGCAATGCCTAGTAGACCAACATCACAAAGCATTCACTGATCGCAAGGAGACCAGTCCAAGAAAACACTGCAGGCAGCTGGCTAACGCTCTCAACACCGTGAATTCCTAGACACATTGCCCCCTGGGAACTATGAATATGCAAATCGAGTCTGTGGAGCCTCTGTTAGGAACCTTAAACACAGGACTAGCCAGTTATCCCTCCAAGGAAAGACATAACCAAGGTGTGGCTCCTTGCAGAAAACACCATAACCACCATATTAAGTGGCCCTTTCAGTCAATATCCAGCTTTTTTGCAAGATTAGAGGTATAGAAAGGGAATTCCAAGGACAGGTATCCATCCACAGACAGCTGTTTCGGGGTATTACTCCTCATCAGTGTGGAGTAGGATTCTGGCTAGGTGGGAGCAATGCCCAATAAACCAACATCACAAAGCATTCACTTATCTCAGGGAGACCAGTCCAAGAAAACACTGCAGGCAGCCGGCTAAAGTGCTCAACACAGTGAATTCCTAGGCACATTGCCCCCTGGGAATTATGAATATGCAAATAGAGTCTGTGGAGCCTCAGTTAGGAGTCTTAAACACAGGACTAGCCAGTTATCCCTCCAGGGAAGGACCCAGCCAAAGGGTGGCTCCTTGGGGAGAACACCATAACCACCATATTAAGTAGCCCTTTCAGTCAATATCCAGCACTTTTGCAAGATTAGAGATATGACAAGGGAATGCCAACACCAGGTATCCATCCACCGACATCTGTTTTGGGGTATTGCTCCTCTTCAGTGTGGAGTAGGATTCTGGCTAGGTGGGAGCAATGCCTAGTAGACCAACATCACAAAGCATTCACTGATCTCAGGGAGACCAGTCTAAAAAAAACACTGCAGGCAGCCGGCTAAAGCGCTCAACACAGTGAATTCCTAGGCACATTGCCCCCTGAGAAGAATGAATATGCAAATAGAGTCTGTGGAGCCTCGGTTAGGAGTCTCAAACACAGGACTAGCCAGATATCCCTCCAGGGAAGGACCCAGCCAAGGGGTGGCTTCTTGCGGAGAACACCTTAATCACCATATTAAGTGGCCCTTTCAGTCAATATCCAGCACTTTTGCAAGATTAGAGATATGACAAGGGAATGCCAAGGCCAGGTATCCATCCACAGACAGTTCTTTAGGGGTATTGCCCCTCATCAGTGTGGAGTAGGATTCTGGCTAGGTGGGAGCAATTTCTAGTAGACCAACATCACAAAGCATTCACTGATCTCAGGGAGACCAGTCCAAGAAAACACTGCAGGCAGCTGGCTAACCCTCTCAACACAGTGAAGTCCTAGGCACATTACCCCTGGGAATTATGAATATGCAAATAGAGTCTGTGGAGCCTCAGTTAGGAGTCTCAAACCCCGGACTAGCCAGATATTCCTCCAGGGAAGGCCCCAGCCAAGGGGTGGCTCCTTGAAGAGAACACAATTACCACTGTATTAAGTGGGCCTTTCAGTCATTATCCAGCTCTTTTCCAAGATTATAGATATGACAAGAGAATACCAAGGACTGGTATCCATCCACCGACAGCTGTTTCAGGGTATTGCTCCTCATCAGTGTGGAGTAGGATTCTGGCTAGGTGGGAGCAATGCCTAGTAGAGCAACATCACAAAGCATTCACTGATCTCAAGGAGACCAGTCCAAGAAAACACTGCAGGCAGCCGGCTAACGCACTCAACACAGTGAATTCCTAGGCACATTGCCCCCTGGGAATTATGATTGTGCAAACAGAGTCTGTGGAGCCTCGGTTAGGAACCTTATCCACAGGACTAGCCAGTTATCCCTCCAAGGAAGGACCAAAGCAAGGAGTTGCTACTTGCAGAGAACACCATAACCACCGTATTAAGTGGCCCATTCAGTCAACATCTAGCACTTTTGCAAGATTAGAGATATGTCAAGGGAATACCAAGGCCAGGTATCCATCCACAGACAGCTGTTTCAGGGTATTACCCCCTCATCAGTGTGGAGTAGGATTCTGGCTAGGTGGGAACAATGCCTTGTAGACCAACAGCACAAAGCATTCACTGATCTCAGGGAGACCAGTCCAAGAAAACACTGCAGGCAGCCGGCTAAAGCACTCAACACAGTGAATTCCCAGGCACATTGCCCCCTGTTACTTATGAATATGCAAATAGAGTCTGTGGAGCTTCAGTTAGTAGTCTCAAACACAGGACTAGCCAGTTATCCCTCCAGGAAAGAACCCAGCAAAGGGTGGCTCCTTAAGGAGAACACCATAACCAACATATTAAGTGGCCCTTTCAGTCAATATCCAGCTCTTTTGCATGATTAGAGATATGACAAGGGAATACCAAGGCCAGGTATCCATCCACCGACAGCTGTTTCGGGGTATTGCCCCTCATCAGTGTGTAGTAGGATTCTGGCTAGGTGGGAGCAATGCCTAGTAGACCAACATCACAAAGCATTCACTCATTTCAGGGAGACCAGTCCAAGAAAATGTGCCTAGGAATTCACTGTGTTGAGCGCTTTATCTCGCTGCCTGCAGTGTTTTCTTGGACTGGTCTCCCTGAGATGAGTGAATGCTTTGTGATGTTGGTCTACTAGGCATTGCTCCCACCTAGCCAGAATGCTGCTCCACATTGATGAGGGGCAATACCCCGAAACAGCTGTCTGTGGATGGATACCTGGTGTTGGTATTCCCATTTCATATCTCTAATCTTGCAAAAGAGCTGGATATTGAATGAAAGGGCCACTTAATATGGTGGTTATGGTGTTCTCCGCAAGGAGTCACCCCTTGGCTGGGTTCTTCCCTGGATGCATAACTGGCTAGTTCTGTGTTTGAGACTCCTAACCAAGGCTCCCCAGACTCTATTTGCATATTCATAATTCCCAGGGGGCAATGTGCCTTGGAATTCACTGTGTTGAGCTCTTTAGCCGGCTGCCTGCAGTGTTCTCTTGGACTGGTCTCTCTGAGATCAGTGAATGCTTTGTGATGTCTGTCTCGAAATAGCGGTCATGGTCGCATTAGTGCCCAGAAGCCAACACAAAAAAAAAATGCAAATAAAAAAATCGTGTGGCATTTTCAAAGTCCAACAGCATGCTAAACAGATGGATGCTGGAAAAGTGGCAGAAGGTGGATTTCTTTGATGAATCTTCAGTAGAATTACACCACAGCCCCCGCAAATTCTGCAGGAGACCCACTGGAGCCCGTATGGATTCAAAATACATCTAGAAAACAGTTAAATTTGGTGGTGGAAAGATCATGGTCTGGGGTTACATTCAGTATGGCGGTGTGTGAAACATTTGTAAGGTGGAAGGCAATATCAATAGCCTAAAATATCAAGATGTATTAGCTACCTATTATATTCCAAATAATAAAAGGAATCAAATTCTGCAGCAGGATGGTACTCCATCTCATACATCTATCTCTACAACAAAGTTCTTCCAGGCAAAAAAGATCAAGGTGCTTAAAGACTGGCCAGCCCAGTCACCAGACATGAACGTCTTTGAGCATCTTTGAGGTAGGATGAAAGAGGAAGCTTGGAAGACAAAACAAAAGAATCTAGATGAACTCTGGGAGGCATGTAAGACTGCATTCTTTGCTATTCCTGATTACTTCATTAATAAATTGTATGAATCATTGTTGAACCGCATGGATGTATTCCTCATGAAAGTCACACAAAATATTAAATATGACCCTAATAGCACCACAACTTTCACCAATGTTATGCAACATATATTTGTATTTTAAGTTATTTGTTTGAACATCACATAACTTTCTGTGGGCGACAAAACTTTTGTCTTGCCAAAATCTGACCGTTCTGTGTTCATTAAATGATCAATATTTCAGCATTGATGCCAATTTATTTTCTTAACCTAAACCACATTTGGGAGGGTTTCAGCGTTCAAAAGAGTAATTTATACAACCAATGGATTAATTTAACGTCAGGTTATAAGCTTTTATTTACATAACATGGATAAGCAACATAACTTCTGTCAGGGAGTGTAGTGATATAAAGATGAAGAGGAGTAATGTCACTATCATTGGTGATTTACAGCACTGTATATGGTGGCTCAGTGGTTAGCACTGTATATGGTGGCTCAGTGGTTAGCACAGTATGGTGGCTCAGTGGCTAGCACTGTATGGTGGCTCTGTGGTTAGCACAGTTCGGTGGCTCAGTGGTTAGCACAGTACAGTAGCTCAGTGGTTAGCACTGTACGGTGGCTCAGTGGTTAGCACTGTATGGTGGCTCAGTGGTTAGCACAGTATGGTGGCTCAGTGGTTTGCACAGTATGATGGCTCAGTGGTTAGCACTGTACGGTGGCTCAGTGGTTAGCACTGCACGGTGGCTCAGTGGTTAGCACCGTGCGGTGGCTTAGTGGTTTGCACAGTGCAGTGGCTCAGTTGTTTGTACAGTGTGGTGGCTCAGTGGTTTGCACAGTGCGGTGGTTCAGTGGTTTGCACAGTGTGGTGGCTCAGTGGTTTGCACTGCGTGGTGGCTCAGTGGTTAGCACTGTGCGGTGACTCAGTGGTTAGCACTGCGCGGTGGCTCAGTGGTTAGCGCAGGATGGAGGCAGAGTGGTCAGCGCAGGAGGGAGGCAGAGTGGTCAGTGTAGGATGGAGGCAGAGTGATCAGCGCAGGATGGAGGCAGAGTGGTCAGTGCAGGATGGAGGCTCAGTGGTCAGCGCAGGATGGAGGCAGAGAAGTCAGCGCAGGATGGAGGCTCGGTGGTCAGCGCAGGTTGGAGGCTCAGTGGTCATCACAGGATGGAGGCAGAGTGGTCATCGCAGGATGGAGGCAGAGTGATCAGTGCAGGATGGAGGCAGAGTGGTCAGTGCAGGATGGAGGCAGAGTGGTCAGCACAGAATGGAGGCTCAGTGGTCAGTGCAGGATGGAGGCTCAGTGGTCAGCGCAGGATGGAGGCTCGATGGTCAGCACAGGATGGAGGGGTCAGCAGAGGATGGAGGCTCAGTGGTCAGCGCATTATGAAGGCAGAGTGGTTAGCGCAGGATGGAGGCTCAGTGATCAGCTCAGGATGGAGGGCCAGTGATCAGCGCAGGATGGAGGGCCAGTGGTCAGCGCAGGATGGAGGCAAAGTGGTCAGCGCAGGATGGAGGCAGAGTGGTCAGTGCAGGATGGAGGCTCAGTGGTCAGAGCAGGATGGAGGCAGAGTGGTCAGCGCAGGATGGAGGCAGAGTGGTCAGCGCAGGATGGAGGCAGAGTGGTCAGCGCAGGATGGAGGCAGAATGCTCAACGCAGGATGGAGGCTCGGTGGTCAGCACAAAATGGAGTGGTCAGCACAGGATGGAGTCTCAGTGGTCAGCGCAGGATGGAGGCAGAGTGGTCAGCGCAGGATGGAGGCTCAGTGGTCAGCTCAGGATGGAGGCTCAGTGGTCAGTGCAGGATGGAGGGCCAGTGGTCAGCACAGGATGGAGGGCCAGTGGTCAGCGCAGGATGGAGGGCCAGTGGTCAGAACAGGATGGAGGGCCAGTGGTCAGCACAGGATGGAGGGCCAGTTGTCAGCGCGGGATGGAGAACCAGTGGTCAGTGCAGGATGGAGGCTCAGTGGTCAGCACAGGATGGAGGGCCAGTGGTCAGCGCAGGATGGAGGCTCAGTGGTCAGCGCAGGATGGAGGCAGAGTGGTCAGCGCAGGATGGAGGCAGAGTGGTCAGTGCAGGATGGAGGCAGAGTGGTCAGCGCAGGATGGAGGCAGAGTGGTCAGCGCAGGATGGAGGTTCAGTGGTCAGCGCGGGATGGAGGCAGAGCTGTCTGCGCAGGATGGAGGAAGAGTGGTCAGCACAGGATGGAGGCAGAGTAGTCAGCGCAGGATGGAGGCTTGGTGATCAGCACAGGATGGAGGCTAGGTGGTCAGCACAGGATGTGGGCTCAGTGGTCAGCACAGGATGGAGTGGTCAGCAGAGGATGGAGGCTCAGTGGTCAGTGCAGGATGAAAGCAGAGTGGTCAGCACAGGATGGAGGGCCAGTGGTCAGCACAGGATGGAGACAGAGTGGTCAGCAGAGGATGGAGGCAGAGTGGTCAGCAGAGGATGGAGGCTCAGTTGTCAGCGCAGGATGGAGGCTCAGTGGTCAGCGCAGGATGGAGGGCCAGTGGTCAGCACAGAATGGAGGGCCAGTGGTAAGTGCAGGATGGAGGGCCAGTGGTCAGTGCAGGATGGAGGGCCAGTGGTCAGCACAGGATGGAGGGCCAGTGGTCAGCACAGGATGGCGGCAGAGTGGTCAGCGCAGGATGGAGGCTCGGTAGTCAGCGCAGGATGGAGGCTCAGTGGTCAGCGCAGGATGTAGGGCCAGTGGTTAGCACAGGATGGAGGGCCAGTGGTCAGCACAGGATGGAGGCTCAGTGGTCAGCCGAGGATGGAGGCTCAGTGGTCAGTGTAAAATGGAAGACCAGTGGTTAGCGCAGGATGGAGGGCCAGTGGTCAGCGCAGGATGGAGGGCCAGTGGTCAGCGCAGGATGGAGGGCCAGTGGTCAGTGCAGGATGGAGGGCCAGTGGTCAGTACAGGATGGAGAGCCAGTGATCAGCACAGGATGGAGGGCTAGTGATCAGTGCAGGATGGAGTCTCAGTGGTCAGCCAAAGATGGAGGCTCAGTGGTCAGCGCAGGGTGGAGGGCCAGTGGTCAGCGCAGGATGGAAGGCCAGTGGTCAGTGCAGGATGGAGGGCCAGTGGTCAGTGCAGGATGGAGGGCCAGTGGCCAGCGCAGGATGGAGGGCCAGTGGTCAGCGCACATCCATCCCCTCTCCCATTCACTCCGTCTCACCCGCACCCGGTGTTTACATCTCCACTACAGCAGGTAATGAGCGGTCATGTGACTGGCTCTTTGCACGTCACTTCAGCCCGCCTATCACATTACCTGCTGTAGCGACGATGTAAACACCGGGTGCAGGGTGAAATGGAGTGGCGGGGAGGGGGGCGAATGGAGCGAGCTGGGAAGGGAATGGAGCAAGGGGGCAGGGAATGGAGCGAGGGGGGGTGGGAATGGAGCAGTGGGTGGCAGCGGCGGGCAAGAGGGGGCCAGAGGTGGGCGCACCCGTTCCAGCGGGCAGGTGCGGGCAGGGAGAGGCTGACAGCGTGGTGTCTGCATCTGTGAGGTAAATCAGGCGCGTCTGTTTTGCTTACTCCTCGCTCATTGAGCATCCTGGAACTGGCACGCGATTTCCGTGACAGATAGAAAACATTAGGTAATTATATAGTAGATATATATATATAGATATATATATTAGAAGATAGCATTCCTGTGAACCGCTAACCTAATGTTTAGTTATATAACCACAGTTTTTTAGAACTACTTCACTTTTATGTTACATAGAGTTAACCAACTTCTGGCACCTGTCAACTCTTATTCCAGCCCAGGATGCTTTGACTACATCCCACAATTTATTTGCATTTGTTGGCTTTGACTCAGAAACAGCAATTTTGATGTCACCTCACAAGTGTTCAATCAGATCAAGGTCCGAGGATTGGGCTGGCCACTCCATAACCTCAATTTTGTTTGACTGGAACCAACGTTTTGCTCAGTTACTGGTGTGTTTAGGGTCGTTGTCTTGATGAAACAATCATTTCAAAAGCATTTCGTCTTCAGCGTAAGGCAACATGATGTCTTCAAGTATTTTGATTTATGTAAACTGGTCCATGATCCCTGGTATGCGGCAAATAGGCCTGGCACCATAGGAAGAGAAACATGTCCATATCGTAATGTTTGCACTACCATACTCCACTGTCTTCAGAGTGTGCTGTGGCTTGAATTCAGAGTTTTGGGGTCATCTGATGAACTGTCTGCGGCCCTTAGACCCAAAAAGAACAATTTTACTTTCATCGGTCTACAAAATGTTTCTCCATTTCTCTTTAGGCCAGTTGATGTGTTCTTTGGCAAATTGTATCCCTTTCAGTACATGCATTTTTATTAACAGTGGGACTTTGCTAATATATTATCTTCACAGTCATCTTCTGTCACAGTCCTCACAGGTTACTTGAGACTGTCTTTGATCATCCTGGAGCTGATCATTGGCTGAGCCTTTGCCATTCTGGTTATTCTTCCATCTAATCGACTATTCGAATAGTAGTTTTTCATTTTCTGTTACTCTTCTCTGGCTTTGCTTTCCATTTTAAAGCATTGGAGATCATTTTAGCTGAAAAGCCTATCACTGCACGACTTTATAAGTTTTACCCTCTCCAATCAACCTTTTAATCAACATATGCTGTTCTTCTGAACAACGTCTCTTATGACTCATATTTCTCAGGTTTTCAAAGAGAAACGCAGGTACAACATATGCAGGCTTCACCCTTAATTAGGGACCACCTGATTCACAGCAGTTTCTTCACAGAATGATTGACATCACTAATTGAACTCCACACTGCTATTATTTTGAACACACACCCTTTCAATATACGGTATTATTCAAATACACAGACTCAAAAATATGCAGATCATAAATACTGAGTCGGTTTGTTTACTGGTAAATAGCTTGACATTTTTTAATTTAATTTTGTACTAAAACAGTGAATAATCTGATTAGTCATATTGAATTACTATTATTTTGAACACTTCTGTATGTATAAGAAGGAGCTCTTGTCAAATGGGACCAAAGTAGAACGTTTTGGGCTAAATACAAAACGCTATGTGTGGAGGAAAAATAACACTGCAAATCACTCTGAGAACACCACCCCCACAGTCACACATGGTGGTGGCACCTGTCATCCATTCTTCATCTTTTCACTGTTGTATGCTGCATCTCTAGCTTCTGCACTATAGTCCAGGACTTTTGGCCGTATCCAGGCCACAGAGGTTACTGTGCGTCATAAGGTTGCAACATCTTGGAAATGTGGTGCACAATAGCAGAAAGTGCACGACTGGACAATGAGCAGCAGGATGGCCAGAGAGGTATTATTTTTTTTTTAAACAATACTGACTTTGCTGTGTGCTCCTCTTCTTTCCATCATTTTTTGTGCCACATCTCCAGCCTCTTCACTACAGGCCAGGGTCTAGCTGCAACCAAGCAGCAGCTTACTGCACATAAAGGTTGCAATGATGATAAGACCTTATGATGCGCAATGATCTCCAGCTTGGATGCAGTCTTGTCTTGTTCCGTAATGAAAAGGTCTGAGAAGTAGCATACGACGGTGAAAAAATGGAGGACAGGACAGAAGCTTGTGGTCAACAGTGAGGAATAAATTTATTGTTATGTGAACATCTGAGAATAATACATAAGTTACATATTGTTAAAGGGAATTTGTAAGCAGGTTTTTGCTATGTAATCTAAAGACAGCATGATGTAAGAGTTTAAATAGTGAATTCAGGGATGAGTCACTTACTGTGGTGTGTGCTGTTCTTTCCACATAGTGAAGGTTTTATCACCAGAAGATATTCACTATGTGAACTACAGTGCATGCAAGCAGTTGTCTGAGTATGCTCCCTCCCCTGATAAGCTGCTCACTGTCAATATACAATGTATACAAGGAGCTGTGGTGTGGGCAGGGTTAGATTACTGAGATCTGCTTCATATCACATCTAAGAACTCTGATTGTGTCACAAGTGCTGCCCGAGTAAACTAAGTGATACATCACTCGAATCAGGGTTTCTTTTTCTACATCTTACTGCTCTTAGATGAGGTAGGAAAAACCTGATGACAGATTCACATTAAGTCAAATGAGTATTTTGATCACATGATACTTTTTATACATGTTGTCCTACTCACCAAAGTAGGACATAAAAACAAAGAAAAAACTCACCAAAAAATTGGCAGGTAAATACCCATTGCACCGGTTCACCGAAGTAGGACATCATATGTATATTTAATATTCTGTGGTTCACCGAAGTAGGACATAATATTCTGTGGTTCACCGAAGTAGGACATAATATTCTGTGGTTCACCGAAGTAGGACATAATATTCTGTGGTTCACCGAAGTAGGACATAATATTCTGTGGTTCATTGAAGTAGGACATAATATTCTGTGGTTCACCGAAGTAGGACAACCACAGAATATTAAATATACATATGGCAACAAGCATATGGTTAGGACTCGTAAGTGTGAGGGCCCTTGACAGTGGGTTACGAGCCCAAAATACCCACAAACACCTCACAATTTCATCCTTAGTGTTTTATTGCACTTTTTTTATCTGCAGTTTGAGGCTGGGCCCTCTGGGGGGCGTCTGTCATTTTGTGAGGCATGTAATCAGTGCGGAGCAGCTTGCCTGAACTAATAGAAGTGCGTGACCAATAGGCTGCTCTGACACTATGCCTTGCATGCACCGTGAGTAACGGAGCCCTATGGTAACCTTGTGTCTTTAAATGCTACCAGTCACCTCCCTGACAGCATGGTCGGACGCTGGTGCCACAATCGCCCCCACTGTGGATTGCAGGTGATTGAGCACTAGTATACAGACACCTGTGTTGCCTCTCAGGGGAGCTGGCAGCCGCTGCTAGGTGCAATGGGTATTTACCTGGCAATTTTTTGGTGAGTTTTTTTTATGTTGTCCTACTCCAAGCTGTATAGGCTTGAAAGCCAACTACCAATTAAGTAAATCAGGTGATGTGCATCTTTGTAATGAGGAGGGGAGTGGTGTAATGACATCAACACCCTATATAAAGTGTGCTTAATTATTAGGCAAATGCCTTTCCTTAGGCAAAATGGGTCAGAAGAGAGATTTGACGGGCTCTGAAAAGTCCAAAATTGTGAGATGTCTTGCAGAAGGATGCAGCAGTTTTGAAATTGCCAAACTTTTGAAGCGTGATCACCGCACAATCAAGCGTTAGAATGGCAAATAGCCAACAGGGTTGCAAGAAGTGTGTTGGGCAAAAAACTGCCCATGAATTTAGGAAAATCAAGCGTGAAGCTGCCAAGATGCCATTTGCCACCAGTTTTGCCATATTTCAGAGCTGCAACATTACTGGAGTATCAAAAAGCACAAGGTGTGCTATACTCAGGGACATGACCAAGATAAGAAAGGCTGAAAGGCCAAGAAATATCTTAAGACTTATTTTTCAAAGGTTTTATGGACTGATGAAATGAGAGTGACTCTTGATGGGCCAGATGGATGGGCCAGAGGCTGGATCAGTAAAGGGCAGAAAGCTCCACTCCGACTCAGACGCCAGCAACGTGGAGGTGGTGTACTGGTATGGACTGGTATCATCAAAGATGAACTTTTGGGACCTTTTCAGGTTGAGGATGGAGTGAAGCTCAACTGCCGGACCTACTGCCAGTTTCTGGAAGACAACTTCTTCAAGCAGTGGTACAGGAAGAAGTCGGTATCATTCAAGAAAAACATGATTTTCATGCAGGACAATGCTCCATCACATGCATCCAACTACTCCACAGTGTGGCTGGCCAATAAAGGTCTAAAATAAGAATAAATAATGACATGGCCCCCTTGTTCACCTGATCTGAACCCCATAGAGAACCTGTCTTCCCTCCTAAAATGTGAGATCTACAGGGAGGGAAAACAGTACACCTCTCGGAACAGTGTCTGGGAGGCTGTGGTGGCTGCTGCATGGAATGTTGATCGTAAACAGATCAAGCAACTGACAGAATCTATGGATGGAAGGCTGTTGAGTGTCATCATAAAGAAAGGTGGTCACTAATTTTTTTTGTGTTGTGTTTTTGCATGTCAGAAACGTTTTTTTTCTAATTTTGTGCAGTTATATTAGTTTTCCTGGTGAAAATAAACAAGTGAGATGGGAATATATTTGGTTTATATTAAGTTGCCTAATAATTCTGCACAGTAATATTTACCTGCACAAACAGATATCCCCCTAAGATATAAAAAAACACACTCCAACTTCCAAAAATATTAAGCTTTGATATTTATGAGTCTTTTGGTTGATTGAAAACATAGTTGTTGATCAATAATAAAAATAATCCTCTAAAATACAACTTGCCTAATAATTCTGCACAGTGTATTGCTTTGGCACAGAGAGTAACAGTGGGGATAAATACTATTTACAGATGAATCCAGGATAAGTCTTGATGGTGATCCACTTTGTCTCTTCATCTCCAACAGCTATTGACGTGTCTATTGCAGTGTTGCGTTCTGGTGTGGACAGGCCTCACATTGCGCTTCCTACAACCCTCAGAAAATTCTTACAGATACCTTAATAGCTGAAGCCTACAGAGAAGCCAAGCAACTCAACATTATGCCCAGGGGTGATGACAGTGCCCCTACCTTTAGCATCGCTCCTTCTGTTTAATATTAGAGCGCCATTAATGCGGAGAAGTTAAAACTTCACTTGTTTTCTCTGTTTTTTTCTAATGGCATCAAAATGTAAATTGGTTTCTAGGTGATCAACTATGAATGTGAAATATTAATTATTAGTGAAGAGTGAGCACTAAAATGTTCAGGTGCTCAGTACTCTAATTGAGCATGTTGGACACTAGGATGGGCTTGCCTCTAGTTTCGATTGTAATTGAAGTCTATGGGAAACAAATATTATTACCAAAATCAATCAATCTCTCTCTTGAGCACCCCAATACATCCATTAATAGGCAAATAATTTGTGTTGAACACAATGTGGGTTCCCAGCCGAAACCTTACAGTCATCTCAAAGTCTGTGCTTTTTGGAAAATGTTCCTTGATAAGAATATACAGGCTTTGTATATATATTAAGACTTGCACAGTAGGTCCACAAAGGGGCTGTGGCACAAAACATTGATATTTTTTATAAAAATATATATATTTTCAAACTTTTTCAAATGCATTGGAGCAGTATAAATTACTTGTAAAAGTTAGCTTCATTTCTTTATTGGGGTTGTTGCAACTTGCTAAATGGGTAAAAGTGCTAAGTGCAGGGGCGTAACTACAACAGGTGCAGGGGTTGCAATCGCACCTGGGCCCTGGAGCCTTGGGAGCCCCAAAAGTCCCTTTGGCCTATAGAAAAAGACTATTGCTATTAAACATTTGCAATAATTGGGGGCCCCGTTGGAGCTTTTGCATAAGGGCCCCATGAGCTTACAGTTACGCCACTGGCTAAGTGGTCGTAAAAATATTAAAAATCCTTTCTTCTCAAACCGATTGATTTTGAAGTCCATGGTTTGCAGCTCCTTGCCTAGATTACTGGCCACTCTGCAGCTTTAGAGTGGTCAATTACATACACTACAGGCAGGCTTTACACTCCATATCTTGCTTGGCGTGCACTAAAGATGGTCAGATTGCTAGATGTGACCAGACTCGGTCCCCTTGTGCTCCTCCCATGCTGCAAGGAAGAAAAGTGGTCTCTGCTTGCAGCCTTGGAGAGCAGTCAGTTCGGAGCAGACCGAGGCCATGTCACAGGCCTGAACTGTCAATCATCAGAAGTGCCCCACCCCTAGTAAAGCAGGCAACAGGGATACAGAAGAGCACAGCGCCCCTGAAGAAAGCACTGTATAGATTGTGGAAGCCATGTTTCATGGATAAGGTAAAGTATGTTTGTGCCGTGTTAGCCGGTAGGTAGAAAAATATTAAAATCTGATAGTGATGAGCGAGTACTAAAATGCTCGGGTGCTCGAAGCTCGGGCCGAGCATCCCGAGATACTCGTGTACTCGGCCCGAGCACCGAGCCCAATGTTATCCTATGGGAGACACGAGTATTTTTATGAAATGACTGCCGGCTGCCTGGAAAAACCCTAAAAATGTCACAAAAGTGTCAGAAGAGTGCTGAAATGACATGGCAACACCATGGGGAAGACCCCTGGAAGCATTTCTCACTCAAAAGTCACAGCTGTGAACAATGTTGTCCGAGTTTCACGCCAATTTTACGGAGTGTCCAGAAAACCTTCCAAAATTACACCAAAATGAATATTTATGGTGGAAATGTTAAGGGCACATACCCAATAGTGAGATACAGCTGGTGTATGTCACTTTTTGTGATTACATAAAGTATTTTACGTGAAAACATTGTGCGACACTCCGATGACCCTGACAAGAGACGTACATGAAGCCCTGTCTACAAATAAAGTGCCCATTTTGAGGAACTGGGTCTATTGTAGTATCTTCCTTTGCAAGGGCAGTCAAAAATTGGGAGGTTCACCAATGCCCCTGGATACAGAGATGCAGGATGGCCTGTAAACAAGAACTGGGTGTATTGAAGTATAGCCCTTTGGTCAGGGCAGCCAAAAATTGGGAGGTTCAACAATGACCCATGCATACAGACATGTAGTAGGGCCTGTAACCCTCAAGTGGGTGTATTGTAGTATAGCCCTTTGGTCAGGGCAGCCAAAAATTGTGAGGCTCCTCTTTGTCCCTGGATGGAGACGTGCAGGAGGGCCTGTTAAGAAGAACTGGGTGTATTGTAGTGTAGCCCTTTGGTCAGGGCAGCCAAAAATTGGGAGGTTCAACAATGACCCATGCATACAGACATGTAGTAGGGGCTGTAACCCTCAAATGGGTGTATTGTAGTAGAGCCCTTTGGTCAGGGCAGCCAAAAATTGGGAGGTTCAACAATGACCCATGCATACAGACATGTAGTAGGGCCTGTAACCCTCAAGTGGGTGTATTGTAGTATAGCCCTTTGGTCAGGGCAGCCAAAAATTGTGAGGCTCCTCTTTGTACCTGGATGGAGACGTGCAGGAGGGCCTGTTAAGAAGAACTGGGTGTATTGTAGTAGAGGCCTTTGGTCAGGGCAGCCAAAAATTGGGAGGTTCAACAATCACCCATGCATACAGACATGTAGTAGGGGCTGTAACCCTCAAGTGGGTGTATTGTAGTAGAGCCCTTTGGTCAGGGCAGCCAAAAATTGGGAGGTTCAACAATGACCCATGCATACAGACATGTAGTAGGGCCTGTAACCCTCAAGTGGGTGTATTTTAGTATAGCCCTTAGGTCAGGGCAGCCAAAAATTGTGAGGCTCCTCTTTGTCCCTGGATGGAGACGTGCAGGAGGGCCTGTTAAGAAGAACTGGGTGTATTGTAGTATAGCCCTTTGGTCAGGGCAGCCAAAAATTGGGAGGTTCAACAATCACCCATGCATAGAGACATGTAGTAGGTCCTGTAACCCTCAAGTGGGTGTATTGTAGTATAGCCCTTAGGTCAGGGCAGCCAAAAATTGTGAGGCTCCTCTTTGTCCCTGGATGGAGACGTGCAGGAGGGCCTGTTAAGAAGAACTGGGTGTATTGTAGTGTAGCCCTTTTGTCAGGGCAGCCAAAAATTTGGAGGCTCCTCTTTGTCCCTGGATAGGGACGTGTAGGAGTACCTAAAAACATTTTTCCCATTGAAAAGGAGCGGGTCTCCTGTCGTTGTAATGCCCATTCTAACAGAATGGGCTAAAAACTTTACCACTGCGGGTATACCTCAAACAAGAGCCTAACTATTCTAACGCTCATCATGGTGTCACATGAGGAGAAGGAGTAGCAGTCCAGCGATTAGCCAAAGTACGGAAGTGTGTACCCATGGGTGAGTGGAGGTACATGTCAAATTCAAATAACAAAATAAAATTCAGTTGTCATTTGCTGGTGGTGTGGTGAAGTCTGGCCCAATCCAACCCTTGTTCATCTTGATCAGAGTGAGCCTGTCCGCATTTTCAGTTGACAGGCGGGTGCGTTTATCAGTGATGATTCCACCTGCTGCACTGAAAACACGCTCTGATAAAACGCTAGCAGCAGGGCAGGCCAGGACTTCCAAGGCGTAGAGAGCCAATTCATGCCACGTGTCGAGCTTGGAGACCCAATAATTGAAAGTCACCGATGAATCTCGCAGTACAGTTGTTCGATCTGCAAGGTACTCCTTCAGCATCTGCCCGAACTTAGCATTTCTGGTGGCACTACCCCGCACCTCAGGGGCTGTGGTACGTGAGGGGCTGAGAAAACTGTCCCACATCGTAAAGACAGTTCCCCTGCCTCTGGCGGATTGGACTTGTGCCCCTCTCGGCCGTACGCCTTGGTTGTCCATCGAATCCTGACCTATGCCGCTAGCGTTTTGTGAGGGGAAGGATTTCACAACTTCCGTGACTATGGCCCTCTGGAACTGCAGCATTTTGGCTGACCTCTCCGCCTCAGGAATGAGAGACATACAGTTCTCCTTGTAGCGTGGGTCTAAGAGTGTTGCCAACCAGTACTGATTGTCGGCCAACATGTTCTGAACGCGAGGGTCACGAGACAGGCAGCTTACCATAAAGTCAGCCATGTGCGCCAGACTCTTAACAGCCATCACATCAGTATCCAGACCAACACGATGACTGAACATGCTGTCCTCCTCCTCCTCCTCATCTCCCCTGTCCTCTGGCCAGCCACGCTGAATCGAGGGTATGACTGGTGTGCATGTCATATCCCCAATTTGGCCTGAGAGTTGCTCCATGTCTTCATCCTCCTCCTCCTCGTCATAGTCCTCCACTACACGTTGTGATGACATGAGGCTGGGCTGTGTGTTTTCACCCACACCCACTACAGTTTCTTGCTCTAAGTCATCGCGCTCTGCCTGCAATGCATCCTCTTTTATTTTCAGCAGAGACCGTTTTAGAAGGCAGAGTAGTGGTATGGTGACGCTAATAATGGCGTCATCACCGCTCACCATCTTGGTGGAGTCCTCAAAGTTTTGGAGGACGGTGCATAGGTCCGACATCCATCTCCACTCCTCAGGTGTTATGTGTGGAGTTTGACCCATTTCCCGACGGCTTAGGTGATGCAGGTAGTCCACAACTGCCCTCTTCTGCTCACATATCCTGACCAACATGTGCAGCGTTGAATTCCAACGTGTGGGGACATCACACACCAGTCTGTGGGCCGGAAGACGCAAACGGCGCTGAAAGCTTGCAAGGCCGGCTGAAGCAGCAGGTGACTTGCGAAAATGTGCAGACAGACGCCGAACTTTTACCAGCAGGTCAGACACCTCCGGGTATGACTTCACAAACCTCTGAACCACCAGGTTGAGCACATGGGCCACGCATGGAACATGCGTCAGCTGCCCTCGCCTCAAAGCTGCCACCAGGTTCCGGCCATTGTCACACACGACCTTTCCTGGCTTTAGGTTCAGAGGTGTGAGCCAGTGATGTGCCTGCTGTTTCAGAGCTGTCCACACCTCTTTTGCATTGTGGGGTTTGTCACCTATGCAGACTAGCTTCAGAACAGCCTGTTGCCGCTTTGCAGAGGCAGTGCTGCAGTGCTTCCAGCTTGGGACTGGTGTGGAGGGTACAGTGGATGAGGATGCGCAGGTGGAGGAGGAGGAGGCTGAAGAGCATGACATTCCGGAGCTGTAGAGTGTCGGTGAAACCATGACAGAGGTAGGGCCTGCTATCCTTGGTGTGGGAAGGACGTGTTCCGTCCCTCGCTCAGACTGGGTCCCAGCCTCCACAATATTAATCCAGTGTGCCGTCAAGGAGATGTAGCGGCCTTGCCCACAAGCACTTGTCCACGTGTCTGTGGTTAGGTGGACTTTGGCTGAAACAGCATTGTTCAGGGCACGTGTGATGGTGTTGGACACGTGGTTATGCAATGCGGGGACGGTACATCTGGAGAAATAGTGTCGGCTGGGGACCGAGTAACGTGGGACAGCAGCCGCCATCAGGTCGCGGAATGCGTCCGTCTCCACCAGACGGAAAGGCAACATTTCTAGCGCTATGAGTCGCGAAATGTGAGCATTGAGGACTGTGGCATGTGGGGCATTGGCAGCGTATTTGCGCCTGTGTTCAAATGTTTGCTGAATGGATAATTGAACGCTGCGCTGGGACAAGGACGTGCTTGATGGTGGCGTAATTTGTGCTTCAGCAACTTCAGGTGCAGGACCGGAGGCTTGTTCGCGGCCAGCATGGACAGGGGATTGGCTTGCATGCACAACAGCCGAAGACGTAGCAGTGACATCAGCACGCACCGCTCCTCGACTCTGTGGTACTTCCCACAAAGTCGGGTGCTTGGCTGACATGTGCCTGATCATGCTGGTGGTGGTCAGGCTGCTAGTTTTCGTACCCCTGCTGATAGTGGCATGGCAGGTGTGGCAAATGGCCTTTTTAGAGTCTTCTGGAGCCAACTTAAAAAACTCCCAGACTCGGGAAGACCGAACATTTGCACAGGCACCTTGAGTCTTGTTGTTGTTCCGGGGAACGGTTGCCTGCCTTCTGCCTGCGGACGCACCCCTGCTTCGTACTGGCTGTTGTGATGCTACGCCTCCCTCCCCCTGTGCACTGCAGTCCTCGCTCTGCATATCCTCCTGCCATGCAGGGTCAGCTACTGGATCATCCACCACGTCGTCTTCCTCTTCCGCACCCTGATCCTCCTCCTGACTTCCTGGCAATTGTGTCTCATCATCGTCCACCCCTTGTAGAGACACTTTGACAACGTTCCGTTCGTCATAACGCGGCTGCTCAAATATTTGGGCATCTGTACATACCATCTCCTCATGACCCACTTCAAGAGGAGGTGGCGACAGGCCAGATTCTGCGAATGGATACGTGAACAGCTCTTCCGAGTGTCCTAGTGTGGGATCTGTAATGTCCGTGGACGTGTAATCGGCCAGGTGGTAGGAAGGAGGATCAGGTTGGGAAATGTGCGGTGCAGTATCACGGCTACTGACAGTTGACCGTGCGGAAGACAGGGTGTTTGTGGAGGTGCCCATCTGACTTGAAGCATTATCCGCTATCCAAGTAACAACCTGTTGACACTGGTCTTGGTTCAACAGTGGTGTACTGCTGCGGGCCCCAAGAATTTGGGACAGGACGTGCGAGCGAGGAGATGTGGCCCTTTGTTGTTGCGAAATGAGTGCATGCACACGACCTCGGCCTCTGCCTGCACCACCATCACGTCCACTTCCTTGTTCCTTGCCAACGCCCTTGCGCATTTTGCCTGTATAGAGCGACAACTGCCTGGTGACTGTGGAGGTCACAGGAGATTAGGATTTTAGTTCCCTAAGCTGTAGAAACGTATGACGTACAACAGTGTGGTGACTGTTGAGATAACAAGAGTTAGGATTTTTGTTCCCTAACTTGTAGAAACGTATGATGTACAACAGTGTGGTGACTGTTGAGATGACAATAGTTAGGATTTTAGTTCCCTAACTTGTAGAAACTTATGACGTACAACAGTGTGGTGACTGTTGAGATGACAAGAGTTAGGATTTTAGTTCCCTAACTTGTAGAAACTTATGACGTACAACAGTGTGGTGACTGATGAGATGACAAGAGTTAGGATTTTAGTTCCCTAACTTGTAGAAACTTATGACGTACAACAGTGTGGTGACTGTTGAGATGACAAGAGTTAGGATTTTAGTTCCCTAACTTGTAGAAACTTATGACGTACAACAGTGTGGTGACTGTTGAGATGACAAGAGTTAGGATTTTAGTTCCCTAACTTGTAGAAACTTATGACGTACAACAGTGTGGTGACTGTTGAGATGACAATAGTTAGGATTTTAGTTCCCTAACTTGTAGAAACTTATGACGTACAACAGTGTGGTGACTGTTGAGATGACAAGAGTTAGGATTTTAGTTCCCTAACTTGTAGAAACGTATGACGTACAACAGTGTGGTGACTGTTGAGATGACAATAGTTAGGATTTTAGTTCCCTAACTTGTAGAAACTTATGACGTACAACAGTGTGGTGACTGTTGAGATGACAAGAGTTAGGATTTTAGTTCCCTAACTTGTAGAAACCTATGACGTACAACAGTGTGGTGACAGTTGAGATGACAAGAGTTAGGATTTTAGTTCCCTAACCTGTAGAAACGTATGACGTACAACAGTGTGGTGACTGTAATGGTTTGAAGAGAGGATTTTAGTCCCTAACCTGTATTAAGGTAGTACGTACACCGGTCTGGTGACTGTTTTGATGACAAGAGTTAGGATTTTAGTTCCCTAACCTGTATTAAGGTAGTACGTACACCTGTCTGGTGACTGTAATGGTTTAAAGAGAGGATTTTAGTCCCTAACCTGTATTAAGGTAGTACGTACACCTGTCTGGTGACTGTTTTGATGACAAGAGTTAGGATTTTAGTTCCCTAACCTGTATTAAGGTAGTACGTACACCTGTCTGGTGACTGTAATGGTTTGAAGAGAGGATTTTAATCCCTAACCTGTATTAAGGTAGTACGTACACCTGTCTGCTGACTGTTTTGATGACAAGAGTTAGGATTTTAGTTCCCTAACCTGTATTAAGGTAGTACGTACACCTGTCTGGTGACTGTAATGGTTTGAAGAGAGGATTTTAATCCCTAACCTGTATTAAGGTAGTACGTACACCTGTCTGCTGACTGTTTTGATGACAAGAGTTAGGATTTTAGTTCCCTAACCTGTATTAAGGTAGTACGTACACCTGTCTGGTGACTGTAATGGTTTGAAGAGAGGATTTTAATCCCTAACCTGTATTAAGGTAGTACGTACACCTGTCTGCTGACTGTTTTGATGACAAGAGTTAGGATTTTAGTTCCCTAACCTGTATTAAGGTAGTACGTACACCTGTCTGGTGACTGTAATGGTTTGAAGAGAGGATTTTAGTCCCTAACCTGTATTAAGGTAGTACGTACACCTGTCTGGTGACTGTAATGGTTTGAAGAGAGGATTTTAATCCCTAACCTGTATTAAGGTAGTACGTACACCTGTCTGCTGACTGTTTTGATGACAAGAGTTAGGATTTTAGTCCCTAACCTGTATTAAGGTAGTACGTACACCTGTCTGGTGACTGTTTTGATGACAAGAGTTAGGATTTTAGTTCCCTAACCTGTATTAAGGTAGTACGTACACCTGTCTGGTGACTGTAATGGTTTGAAGAGAGGATTTTAATCCCTAACCTGTATTAAGGTAGTACGTACACCTGTCTGCTGACTGTTTTGATGACAAGAGTTAGGATTTTAGTTCCCTAACCTGTATTAAGGTAGTACGTACACCTGTCTGGTGACTGTAATGGTTTGAAGAGAGGATTTTAATCCCTAACCTGTATTAAGGTAGTACGTACACCTGTCTGCTGACTGTTTTGATGACAAGAGTTAGGATTTTAGTTCCCTAACCTGTATTAAGGTAGTACGTACACCTGTCTGGTGACTGTAATGGTTTGAAGAGAGGATTTTAATCCCTAACCTGTATTAAGGTAGTACGTACACCTGTCTGCTGACTGTTTTGATGACAAGAGTTAGGATTTTAGTTCCCTAACCTGTATTAAGGTAGTACGTACACCTGTCTGGTGACTGTAATGGTTTGAAGAGAGGATTTTAGTCCCTAACCTGTATTAAGGTAGTACGTACACCTGTCTGGTGACTGTAATGGTTTGAAGAGAGGATTTTAATCCCTAACCTGTATTAAGGTAGTACGTACACCTGTCTGCTGACTGTTTTGATGACAAGAGTTAGGATTTTAGTCCCTAACCTGTATTAAGGTAGTACGTACACCTGTCTGGTGACTGTTTTGATGACAAGAGTTAGGATTTTAGTTCCCTAACCTGTATTAAGGAAGTACGTACACCTGTCTGGTGACTGTAATTGTTTGAAGAGAGAATTTTAGTCCCTAACCTGTATTAAGGTACTAAGTACAAGAGTGTGGTGACTCTAATGGTCACAGAAAAGCTTGGATTCCAATCTGTATCACCCTGCCTATATCCTCCTAGATTAGTCCTGAGAAGGACTGTTCTGGTCACTGGAAATCTTGGACTCCGATCTGGATCACCCTGCCTATGTCCTCCTAGATTAGTCCTGAGAAGGACTGTTGTGGTCAGCAGCAGTTTGCAGCCCTGATCCGGATCTACCTATGAGGGCCGCAAATCTGTCCCTAATCAGCAGCAGACACTCTCCCTACACTCACTGTCTGGAAGGCTGTGTGCCGAGCACAGCGCGCCGGGACTTATAAAGTCTCGGTGACGCTGTGCAGGCCGGCCAATCACTGCTATACCACAACTAACAGGGCTGTGGCATTGCAGTGGTCTGTCAGCCAATCCCTGCACGTGGGCTGGCTCTCAAAAGAGCGCCAACATGGAGAGATGACGACCACGAGCACAGCACGAGTATCGCGAGATTACTCGGTGCTCGGCGAGTCGCCCGAGTACAGTGATACTCGTGCGAGTAACGAGTAGTGCCGAGCATGTTCGCTCAACACTAAAATCTGAGAGTCCTCAGTGGTTGATGCCTTTTTATGGCTAACTGAAAAGATGGTAAACATAGCAAGCTTTCCAGACTCTAAGGCCTTTTCATCAGGCTAATAATGACACACATTCCAAAGTCAAAAGAACAGATCTACCTGTGGTCAATTATATATGTAGCCCTGATTACACCATAATGGATATGAAGTTACTAATATTAAAAGGTCATTGCAAATCCCAAAGAGACAGGAGAGTCTGGGAATACAAACTGATGATGACCTTTGACACATTCAGAGCAGGAATGAACTTGTCACATGGATTTATGTCTTTCTACATCAATTAAAGGATCTTCAAATCCAGGACCAGAAGATGCAATCAAAGGGTAATAAAACTATTACACTTCTTATTTATGAACTGCCCCAATAACTACTGCCCCGGCTGCTTTCCCCCCTCCCCACACTGACCATACTGTTCTCTGCTTCTCATAGCTTGTGTTATGTACTGCATTATCCAATTCCCTTTTGTGTATAAATATGTGACTTCATATTTTGTGTTATTATGAACCTATTGAAGGGACCCGAATAATCTCGATAGCTTGCTAAGCACTCAGGACTCTCAGATATTAATATTCTTCATGGAAGCTGCAATGTACATCATTATTGTTCATGTATTATTAATGTCTTCTGAGTTTGTTATTGTGGCTGCAGAGTCACACCGATCTGTATACTCCTAGCAATGTTTAAATGAATAGACTGACAATAAAGAGTCGCACAACTTGGTAAGGTACACTGGCTTTTTATTCCATGCATTTGTTTGCTTTGATATTCATTCTGATTTCCCATCCCCATACAAACAACAAGAAGAAAAGCTCAGGCTGGTCCAAAGACGAATGTACAATCTGGACAAGGAAGGACAAGGTGATCCGGGGAAAAAAGGCAAGAAAAGAAGGTTATATCACAAATAATGACAATGGCTTCGCTAGTAAAGGAATGTGCTGCTTGTAGCTCATGGTAAAGACCTGGAGGACATATACTGGGATCTTTCAGGACAGCAGTATATAATGTAATATTAATAAGGGGGATCTGGTATCTACATCATCCATACCCCAAATCTTAGTACTGCCTGATATGTGCAGCGCTCCACATCCTCTTTGATGTACCTACACAGCGAAAACTAGAAAATTAGACACATGAGCATTGGGTAATACACGACTAGAGATGCTACATAGAACTATGGCTAATAAGCAAGAAAGAGTAAGAATGTTATTTTATGGAGATGTATATTTTATGGAAGGACATACAGCACTGGAAATCATATGCAGTTTATGAGTACCATAATTCTAAGCTAGTAACACTTTTCCTAGAGTCACAACTTTACAGATATTATGTTGTGTGCTGCCCCCTGCAGGTCAAACATTGTGCTGCAGTTTTGCGCTGTAAGACTATGTGTCCACCTAGTAGTTTATTTCTGCACCAAAAATACATCTCTTCACAGGAAAAAACGCTGTGTTTTTAGCATTTTAGGAGCATTTTTGGTATGTTTTTCTGTGCATTTTTTTTCCATTTGTTTCTACATTATAGTATATAAGAAAAACGCAAGGAAAAACACATAGAATGAGCATGTTTCTTCTTTCTATGCACCAAAATCTGTAAGGGAAAAAACCTGAAGGTGGGCACAGCGCTCCAGAATTCTCATTGACTTTGCTGGGATGCGTTTTCCTCTGCAGATTTCAGAGAAATTTGCAAGTAACAATGCAACAAAAAACGCTAGATGTGCACATAGCCTAAATGTTACAGCTCAGGAACTAAACTCATTGTGGTGTCAGATTCTCCAATATATCCACCAATATGATCGTAAACATAAGAGGCCAAACATATGCCAGGTAGGAGACGCTTGGCACATGTTTGCCATACAATGTGTTGGGGGAAAAAAGTAGAATAGTTGGGTAAACTGCACTATTCAATATAACTGTATACAAGTACATGCATTTGCCTATACATTTAACAGGGCAGTTTCCAAAACCCCTACGGGATGTAAGCAAGGAACACACAGTGAATTTAATCTAAGCGCTCATATCCATGTAAATAGGACCTAGTGGTTCATTAACAATTTTTGGGAACCAATTCCTGGCATGGTGTTTTTGTGCAAATTTGTGCAAAGATGAGGATTGTACACCCCCAATAGGGTACATATCTGGTCAATGTGCTACATTGATGACATTTTAAAGGGGTTGTGCCACAAATAATTGTACATTTTAATTAATAGATCTTGGAAACAAAAAGAAGCTCCACAATTGGATGTGTCAAAAAAAGTTCCTGTCCTGAGATATTCTTATAAATGTGCCCCTGTGTAATGTATGTGTCTGACCATGCAGGAACAAGTCGATATACCACAGCTCCTGCGCAGATGAGGAAGTAACAAACAGACATTACAGCCAGGGATCACAGAATATAAGAGTATACAGACATTACAGCCGGGGATCACAGAATATAAGAGTATACAGACATTACAGCCGGGGATCACAGAATATAAGAGTATACAGACATTACAGCTGGGGATCACAGAATATAAGAGTATACAGACATTACAGCAAGGGATCACAGAATATAAGAGTATACAGACATTACAGCCAGGGATCACAGAATATAAGAGTATACAGACATTACAGCCGGGGATCACAGAATATAAGAGTATACAGACATTACAGCCGGGGATCACAGAATATAAGAGTATACAGACATTACAGCTGGGGATCACAGAATATAAGAGTATACAGACATTACAGCAAGGGATCACAGAATATAAGAGTATACAGACATTACAGCCAGGGATCACAGAATATAAGAGTATACAGACATTGTCTGTATACTCTCATATTCTGTGATCCCCGGCTGTAATGTCTGTATACTTTTATACTCTGTGATCCATGGCTGTAATGTCTGTATACTCTTTTACTTCCTTCTCTGCCCAGGAGCTGTGGTATATCTGACCTGTTCCTACATGGTTTGACATATCCATTACACAAAGACATATATATAAAAATATCTCAGGGCAGGAACATTTTTCTCAATACATCCAATTGTGGAACTTATTTATGTTCTAAGATCTATTAATTAAAGAGTACCTGTCACCATGAAAATGCAGTGCAATCTGCAGGCACCATGTTATAGTCAGGGGTAACTGAGTAGACACAGCTGTCACTGATAGGACCGCCCACTGGACCCAAAGTCCCAGAAAGAGAAGAGGTCTAAATGATGAAATCACAGGTTATACTGAGTCTTTTCTCACAAAACTATATATCAATCTACTCAGCTCCCCTGCTCTATAACATGGTGCCTGCAGAGTGCACTGTATTTTTCTGGTGACAGGTTCCTTTTGAATTGTACAATTGTTCGTGGCACAACCCCTTTAAATTTTAAAAGCTATTTCCCCTATTCTAGCCATCTGATTATATATATATATATGTATAGCTGCATATGAATATCCCTTGCTGTATCTCCACACCTGTATGGCAACTGATAAATAATTGTTTTATGATCTTAGGGCCCACTTCTGGAAATAGAAGTCCAATGATCACTCTGAACTCAAATCAGTAAACATTGCGATTGATCTCAAAACCCATTTGTTCCCTTTTTACGCAAAATAATTATTGTGCTGCCAATGATATACACACACAGACATTCTGATCTACAGAAAACAAATCATTACAGAAATAATAATAATTAAATGTTGCATAACTTAAAATCTGAATGTAGTCCCGCTACATGAGAAAATTAAATAATTTAACTTCATACAATACTGTTTCCCATAACAATAAAACATTTCCCTTCATTCATCCTAAGGTGCTACACAAAACGTGACACTCACAGTTGTCTGCCGCAGAGGCTGCACTACAATCTAACATTGCTGGAATCTCTAGAACTGCAATCTAAGGTTGCTGGAGTCTCTGGCACCGCAATCTAACATTGCTGGAGTCTCTAGCACCGCAATCTAACATCGCTGGAGTCTCTGGCACCACAATCTAATGCTGCTGGAGTCTCTGGCAGCCACAGTCTTAATTACCGTATACATTTAACCCAATTGCTGCAGAAAAATCAACACTGATATAGTCAATAAACATAAAAATACATTGGGGTACACTAACTAACTCTAAGCCCTGTCTAGTGCAAACTTTAGCCTAGACAGTCTGAAAATGCACCAACATTATCTCATTGTCTCCTGCTGGGTGCTAAATTGGGTGCATTAGACACATTACAGCAACTATTGGTTGTCTTTCTTTTCACCACTTTGTGTTGTCTTAAGGCAACGCACCAGCGATCCCGACAACGATCCGACCTGGCCGGGATCGCTGGTGCGTTTCTACGTGGTCGCTGGTGAGATGCCATACAGGCAGACTTACCATCGACTACCCAGCGATGCGCCGACACCTGACCATCATTAGGATCTGTCATGTCCTCGGCGCAGACTGGAGATCGCTGGTCGTTGCCCCTGTCACACACAGCGATCTAGCATGCCCAGCGGGAGATCGCCGATCCTAAAATAGTCCAGGCCATTCATTAACGATCAGCGATCTCACAATGGGGGCCGCTCGCTGGTGTGTGTCACACACAACGAGATGACTGGCAAGGTCGCTGCTAGATCACAAAACCTGCTTTTTTTTGTCCACTGGCATTTTTTAGGCGTTTTTGACTATTTTTTTAAAATTCATATTTGCTTGATTTTTCCTTAAATCCATTAAACAATAAAGCAAATACTAGTGTTTTTCAAGCAAAATCACAAAGAAATGCCATAAGCTTCTTTTTTTGCTTCTTGTTGCCATTTTTTGTAAAATATTGAACATCATTAGAGATGAGTGGACCCATTGAAGTTCGGGTTCTGGGAGTTCAGCCAGACTATTTTTAAAGTTCTGTTCTGGATCCAAACTTGACTTGAACCTCGTTGAAAGTCACTGATTGGGCAGTTATGCTGTCCACTCACATACAGCCAACCATAAACAAAGTACCTCTGGGGAAGGAAGGGCAGAGTGTTTTAATTTTAATTTTTTTAGATACACTTTTACATATAATAATGCTGATTTTACACCCAGTGTGGCTATTCAAACAACGCAAGCGGCTCACAGTGGGCTGAACACCGAGTGTACTCGAGCACAGCGATGCTCACATCAGTGATTCCCGTATCTAAAGCACCCGAACTCCGAACCTGAACACTGAACATTTTTGGAAAAGTCTGTTTTCAGTAAAAACCCCAAACTTTAAAGTTCAGTTCGCTCACCCCTAAACATCATCCCAAAGGAAGTCGTCTGAAGAACTCACATTACTTCTTTTAAATGGCATCTCTGAAAGCTTGACGCCTTTAAAAGTTGTTCAAATAAAAAAAAATCATTTAGATTGTTTTTTTAGTGCTTTTACCACAATTTGGCCTAGCGGACCTGCTGATTTAATGGCAGAGAACGACGCAGTTTGAACATACCCTAAATCAGGGGTGGAAAGCGCCATGCCTCAAGGGCGGCCAACAGGTCATGTTTTCAGGATTTCCTTAGTATTGTACAGGTGATACGTTTCATCACATGCACTGGTGAGGATTCCAACCCCTGTACAATACTAAGTGAATCCTGAAAACATGACTTGTAGGTGACCCTTGAAGCCTGGGGATCCCCACCCCTGCCCTAAATTTTCTTGCACATTGTCACACTTTAAGCCTCTCCTCTAGTTCTAGGTGCCCTTATCAAATGAGGCACAGAATGTTCTAAAATACATAATAAATAGTAGTAGTAATAATAATAATAAATAATAACAAACCTGATACTAGATTATGCACAAAAATGGACTTAAGTTTGCTGCTTATTTTGACAAGGTCTAGGGCAATCACATTAGTACATTTGTCCCATTGCATCTTGTTAATCAAAACTAGTGCAGAAAGTTTATGCCCATACGATCTAGATTGCTTCTTAAATATTCCAAACTGATCCAAATTAACAACACTACAGTAGTGAGGGACATATGGACAGAATAACACCTACTTAGAGTGCTCTATAATCCACAGACATCAGTGGTCAATATTCGCCCAAACACCCAAACTGAGTATACCCATGTTAATATGGATATACTATCCTGGGTGGCCACATATTGTACATTACTTTATACTTAGGGGAGTTAAAAAACGTTACATAGCACCAAGATTATCGTAAAGAAGGCTCATCCCCAAAGTGAAAGCTGCCATTTCTCTGCTTGTAGGGAACAATGTACGAACATCTAGATATATCCCTTTCTCTAAGGTAATACTGGACTCTCTCTGGCTGACAACCAAGTCATAAGGGTGCTAAACAAATTTCTTATAATAATCTGTACCTTAATCTGAAAAGTATTTTGCAACGATTCAGTAATTCTGAAATGTATTCTCCAATGATCCAGTGTTTCTTCTTTTATATATTGGTTCTCATATTTATGCAGCAAAGGGGTTAAATTTGCACATATGTGTAAACAAAATGAAAAAATAAATACTTCCAGATTCACTTATATGAATGACCACATACACCGGGTAACCCACGTGTAGAGTTGTGCTCCAAGCCTAAAGAGAACTAAGAACCTATGCACAGTGCAAAAAGGCATCAAGCTAAATTTGTATTCAGTCTATCAAGTCAAGATATGGTATACTATGTTATGAGCCGTATAGATCAACAGTGATGATACCAGTGCTCTCTTGATTAAAAGACTGCATTCAGATAAATCATTGAGTTCACTGAATGGCCATTTGCACTGTGTTTAGGTGACAATTCACTTTTGAATCCCAGGTTACGTGAATCTGGGTCCTGAGGTTTTCAGGGAAATAAATTACTTGCCATAGAAATAAAATTATGGCTTAATTAACGCACACAAAAAACCCATAAACATAAAAAGTAACAAAAACGACATAAAAAAGTAAAAAGACTTCAATACATTAATGGAAGAATGGTCCGATGATCCATACCCTTACTGACTTCAATACATTAATGGAAGAATGGTCCGATGATCCATACCCTTACTGACTTCAATACATTAATGGAAGAATGGTCCGATGATCCATACCCTTACTGACTTCAATACATTAATGGAAGAATGGTCCGATGATCCATACCCTTACTGACTGACAAATTAGGTTTGGAGTCCTTTCACCAAACACAAAAGACCCTTCTGACAGGTGAATAATGTGACATGTTCAGCAGGTCAAATCTCACGGCACAAATGCATGGATTTTTCGAAATCTTTAGACGTCTTATTTCCGGCATTAGCCAATAAGAAGCTCTGTTCTTTTCCCTGTAATGTAAGTACAGTCTTTTAGTTATGGTAAGTGGATCATATTTTTGGGAAAAACAAACAACTGGCTAAAAGAAGTCCATTTTCAAGCAAAATATTTTATATTTTGGGGTTGCATACGTGATTTTGCCTGGAGGAGCCAACCTTGAGAATCACAATAGTTGGGTTGGAAATATTCTACATCCGACATGACATCTTCTTATGTACCGTGCAGTAGGGCTGGAAGGGCACCCAGATGTACCACACTGGAGTTATCCACACCAGAGGAGTAAAGGAGGTCTCCCCTCCTACTTCTCATCGGTCCTGTATATCCCATCATGTGCTTTTAGGTCGGTTGGGATGGTGGATTGTGAATGACAAGTATTCTTGTATGAGGGATATGTCATGTATATGAGAGAGAGGAAAGGTCACCACTATGAGACATGGAAGGTATGGCAGGGAACTCTCCTGAGCAGGATGGCAGGTGACCTCTCCACTCCCTGAATTTGATCTGTATCCAGGAGGATCAGAGACCAAAAAAAAAGAATAGCCATCATGGGAGATGTTTCCAATTGCTGGTGTCTTCGAACAGAGTTTGTATAAGCATGAACCAAAACATGTACTAGCTAGAGATTGAGGAGTTCTGCTTTCTGCCCATCCAGGTGTCATTTTGTAGGGCGATATGGTATTATCAACAGAAAGATTTTAGGAATTTAGCAAAACCAAAGTTGATTTCTCAGCCAGCAGTTCTGTCTGGAAAGCACCTAGAGTGTTTTTTACTTTCTATAACATAATGTCGGTAACAACGTTTTCAGTCTCTTGCTGCTTTTGTCTTCTTACTTGTATCCAGCAACTCTTATTCTATGGGGAGGATCATGCAGCAATTCTAGCAGACATAAGCAAATCCTCTATGTCCATAGCATTATTCTTGAAGATATCATAGTCTAGGCTTTGTTCTCAAGCATGTGTTTCAAGACGAAGAAAAAAAAAACCCCAACATTTGGTCCCTAAAAAAAAACAGCAGCAGATCCTCTAGGCATTTACTTGTCCATCAGAAATGAAAGCTCTTCCCAGTGATCCATTCAGTTAGTGCTTTATACCTTTCTTTTTTAGGCGTATCATACAATAAAAAGGGTCCAAACACGCACAAAAATAAAATAAATATGGAATTTTACAGTACCTTAGTTTGTTAAAATATTTATCCCTGCCATACATAGAGAGAAGTGCTTCTATTGTGAAGCTTGTTCATTTCGAGGAGGGGTCTCCCACAAGTCTTTGGGCCCTCGTTATTGCAGACACCAGTTAACTTTATTCTTTGAATAGGACTGGAGAACCAACAACATATTGCTTTTCAATAATGCAATAATTTGCTGCCTCTCACTTAATAATGGAAAGGTTATTCCAAATGACTTAAGGGAATGGGAAGCGGCCTTATCATTTCTGGGATAGAGAAGTTCACAACTGGCATATGGAGGGGCTATGAAATACTGTTCTTGGCAGACTGAATTCACCAGGTGGAAGTGTTGCCAGGGTTGTTGGTTCGCACAGTTGCATCGGAACATTCTGCTTCTGAGGAATCACAGTCCGATTCTGCAAAATTCCCTGGGTTCTGCAAATAGTAAATGACAGTATGAATTAAAAATTGTAGCCAGAAAAATTACACTTTTATTGTTTTTGCCGTCTGTTTAGCCCCAAATAAAGATGATCTCCAAGAACTGTTCTAAAATAAAGAACACACATTTAAAAAAATAAAAAAAAAACCTTTTTTTTGCAAAAGGTATGCTTTATCTACTGCATTCTTTCAGGATTTTAAAGATGGCAAGTGTCATCAATCAGTATGCACCATTCCTAGATTTCAGAGGACATGCAGTAAGATGGGCTGCTCTAGAACATCTGCATAAAGAACATCTGCTCTGTCAGGCGTCACGAACAGTCCTCTGTTCAGTCAACCTGACAGGACACTGAGCAGAGTGAGCTAAGGCCGGTTTCACACCACAGCACTATCAGGTCTGGGGCTGTCCAGGGTGAACCTGACAGACCCGGACCCAATTTTGCCGTAACACAGCCCTATGGGACTGGATGGAGCCGAATGGCAGCTATCTGCCATCCGGTTTCCATCTGTCCGGGAGGATCTGGGTGTATTCGGATTTCTCTCCCGAACACAAACATGCTGCTTGCAGCATTTTTGTGTCCGGGGTGAAAAGTCTCCCCAAATTGGATCCTCCCGGATCTGGGGCAATCCGGCCCCATAGACACCGATGTTAGGGAGCGCCAGATTGCCCCAATCTGGGAGGATCTGGGAACAGGACACCGTCTACTGAAGTTCAGCATGAGCTATGCTGTACTTCAGCACCAGGGAGCTGTCCCCTGTTAAGCGGTTCAGCACCATTTCGCAGGGGGTAGCTGTGCTTGGCTGCATCTGGCTACAAACAGGACCGGAGGGCATATTAACCCTCCAGTTCTGTTTGCAAATCGGGTCTGGGGCTGTCAGGTTCATCCCTGAGCCTGTGTGGGTTTCCTCCAGGCACTCCAGTTTCCTCCCACATTTCAAAGAGATACTGATAGAATGTTTAGAGTGTGAGTCCCAATGGGGACAGCGTTACAAATGTATGTAAAGTGCTATGGAAATAATAGTGCTATATAAATGAATAAATATTATTATTATAGTACCCTCGTAGTGCTGGTTTACCTCATCCTATACTATTCTTTCCCACATTTCTTGTATGAAAAGATAACATAAATTTGGGTCATTTTTTACGTATTGGCTAAAATATAAAGTGGAGTTCCATTGTCTGGAGTCCTTAGTCCCCATGTTACTCATAGCAGTCACAATAATCTCTCAATGATAGACATTGCAATCTCCACATTACCTCGTAGCTATGGTCCTCTGTGCAGAGCTTGCCCAAGGACATTTGAGTCTTGACCCTTCTCACGGCACACTCTTTGTCAGACAACCCATCTGATTGTGTGGAGATTTCAATTGGAATATCTGGTGTTTGAGATAGCAGATCTTCCAACCTGTCACCCAGTGGGTCCTTGCGGTTGCATGCCAGGTCATCTGGGCTGTTAGAATGATCACTCGTGTTTCCCTCTTCTCCATCAGATACTGAAAAGTTTTCAGAGCTAAAGGTAGAATAAGACTGGCAGCTGCTCATTCCCCGGGGAGGACGATGTCTTCTTGGGAATTCAACTTCACTGTCAACCTCTCCCTCTTCCTCTTCAGATGATTCATCACCAGTCTGTAGAACAGGTACAAAACTTTACTAGAAAGAACTTTTTACACAACAATAATGTAGATAATGTTCTTATTATTGGCAGTGTATACGACGGTTTTATTTTCCATTTCTTATGGCCACTTTACACGCGGCTACATTTCTAGCTTATCCACAGGTAACTTACTGGCTGCAGTGAAATCATGGAGACATTATTCCATTTGTACACAGCAACAAGATAGAACCATGTCTCCATGATTTCACTGCAACCAGTAAGTTACCTGTGGATAAGCTAGAAATGGATCTGTGTGTAAAGTGGCCATTAGCCTACATTTAGATGGACAGGTTACTAAGGTTTGTAGAGAAAAGTTTAATTTTCCACTGCAAAACCAACCAACTCTGTGAAGCTCCTACTATCAGAATGCTTGTATAATTTGGAAATCATTCAACGCACTGCAGTTCTTAAAGGCATTAGATAACTGGAACTGACACTACATTTACCATAGACTTTTTTTGACCATATATTCACATATTCATCTGGACAGTGCATAGAAGAAAGGCAAATTACTACAAACTGTTTTGAGAGTTTAACAGTTCCAATGTGACAGCAAATCACACATCACACTATGTAAATGATGTGGTACTCAGTAATAGTTTCCATTATGCTAATGTATTTTCACTTTTGTATTAAACACTTGTGGCATTTGCATTTGTGGCCATGAATAATGACTTCCTCAGCATTGTTTATGCTGTTTTACCGTCTTTATAATTATTTATAGATGGTACTTTTACCCTATAAGTAGTTATTAAGCATTAGCATTTGGTAGACAACATTAAAGTTGTATTTTCATGTTTTTTTTCTCTTGAACAACTCATAGCTCTACAGTCTTCTTACTTCTTGGTTGCTTGGGGAGAGTACTAGCTCCTTCTTGAGTGACAGTTCTGTTGAGCGGCCTCATTCTGCTATTACACAGTTAAGGCGGCGTCACATGTGTCAATGAAGGCTGCGATGTCGGAAGCGATGTGTGGGTGCGCGCTCGCTTCCGACATCGCAGCCTTGGTGTCACACGGCAACATGTTGCTGGTGACGCCACATCGATGCGGGTGGAGCCATCGCTCGCTGGGCTGAGATCAACCCAGCGAGCGATCCGCAGCAATGCTGCGGTATAGGCTGGATCGCCACCAACATCGCTATTGTGGTGTCAGACGGCGCGATTCAGCCTAATCGCTGGTTGCAGATTGACAGGTTTACGTTCATCCTCGTAAACCTGTCAACCTGCGACCAGCGATATATTGCAGTTGCATCGCACTGTCACACAGCACAACGCACTTGCGATATCGCTAGCGACGTCACTTTTCGGCGATTTCGATAGCGATATTGACACGTGTGACGCCGCCTTAACAGTCTGTCAGTGCTTTTTCTGAGTCTACATTGTTATCACTACCTTTATAAATGAGAATCATAGAAACTTTGACCAAGTCCACAGCTCAGAAAAGTGAGAATCATGATTAGGAGAACTGCTCTAAAGGGGCCGTCACACGCATCAATATCGCGTGCAATATCGCTGCTGCACGTGACGTTGCAACGATAGTGACGCGTGTGACAGGGCGCTTTATCCGGCGATAAATCGCTGGTTGATGTTCGCCAGGTTTTCGGACTGGACCGAAAACCTGGCGATGGTCACCCGGTGTACACGCAGCATCACTGCGTGTGACACCAGGAGACGCGATCAGCCAGCTCCCAGCGCCTCTCAGCAAGCGCTGGGAGCTAGTATTCAGGGTAAACTGCGGGTAACTAGGCAGCGCGCGCTGCCTAGATACCCGATGTATACCTTGGTTACCAGCCTTCTCCGCTCACTGGCTGGTATCCAAGGTACACAATGGGTAACTAGGGACCCTAGTTACCCGCTGTGTACCTTGGATACTAGCCAGTGAGCGGAGAAGGCTGGTAACCAAGGTATACATCAGGTATCTAGGCAGCACGCGCTGCCTAGATACCCGCAGTTTACCCTGGATACCAGCCTGCTCCCGCTAACTGCAGCCTGTTAGCGGGAGCAAGACATCGTGGAAACGATATTTAAATAATTTCCACGATGTCGCTGGTCCACTGATCGCTGGTGAGTCTGCCTGTGTGACAGCTCACCAGCGATCAGCCGTCAATGTCGCTAGCGATCTGATCGCTGACGACATTGACGTGTGTGACGCCGGCTTAAAAGCTGCCAATGCTGGGGCTATTGGATTGGGATTATACAGTACTGATAAGAGCTCTGTCAGGAGTTGAGAAAAGGGAGGGAGGTGAGCAGATAATCTGTATAGAAATCAATGGGCTAAATTATCTCCTCTCCTCTCCTGGAAACTAACTACTGCTCATACTTAACAGTATACTATGCATGATAAAGGTTCTTATTGCAGGAGAAGGACAGCAAATAGAAAAAGCTAGTCAATTGCAAACTTGCTTATCTTTATGCTATATAACTTGAGAACATACCTCTAATAAATACAATGCTAATATTAAAATTCCTACCCATTTAAATATACTTGTATTCATTATTTGCAGTTTAAGACATTTAGAAATAAGTTAGTAGAGATGAGAAACTTAATTTGTAATGAACCAAATTTTTTATAATTTCCAGAAATTTCAGATTAGCCTGAATCCAAAATTTTCAGGATTCAATTTTCCTAAATCCAGCAGAATGGTGGCCTTACATAGCTAGCTGTCATTATTTTATTAAACTAGAGTGAGTCCTCCACTCACTTTGGAAAGATTTGATGTCAATGAAAAGAATAGTGCTGCTCTTCACAACATGAGGTTAAGGCTGGCTTCACACTGCAGTTTTTCACTGATCAGGTTCGATCAGGTTTGTGTGCCAAAACCAGGAGTGTCTCCAAAACTCAGAACAGGTGTCAATCTTTCAATTATACTTTTTCTCTGCAAGTTCCTCTCCAGGTTCCCCTCTCGGTTTTGGCACACAAACCGGATGGAACCTGATCAGTGAAAAACTGCAGTGTGAAGCCAGCCTTAGTTAGTGCTGGAAGATCTAGACCAGAGGTCCCCAACTCCAGGACTCAAGGGCCGCCAACAGTGCAGGTTTTCAGGATTTCCTTAGTATTGCACAGGTGCTAATGTGATCATCTGCACAGGTAATGATTCCAAGCCCTGTGCAATACTAAGTGTAGCAAATATGTATCGCAGGGACTGGACACTAGAACAGTTAAGGGGTTAAATCCCCTGCCCATCCAGGAGAGGTCAGGACCTGATGCAAAAACACACACAAACCTAGCAGTCCCACTGACTCTAGTCTCCCCTGGGAGCCATGATGGGAAAAGCAGAGGGTGACAAAAATCACACATATAGATAGCTTCAAAAGGGAAAGATCAGATAAGGTAGAGGAACCATCTCCAATAGTGATCAAAGAGACCCACAGATGGGAAGCAAAACCAGGACACTTAGTTAGAAGACAAAGACATTTTTTAAAACATAATCTATGCATGGCTAAATGAGTGAGCGTCCAATCATAGGCCAAGAATTAGAATTTTAAACTAGAAGGCCGGTCTAGGGTCTGACCCACCCAGGCTGGGTCTATATCTGGGCTCACACAGCTGCTGCTCGGGGTCACAGTGATGGGTCAGTGGAAGCTGCTGTGATCATCATTCCATCTATTCCTGCTCTCCCCATCGGGCAACACAGAAGCAAAGTTTAGGTTTCTGTAAGTTTCTCCTTTTTATTTCATTGTTTGCATATGTGTATGTCATTTTATTATTTCTAGTTTTTATATCTTTTTATGTAAGCACTGTACCTTTTATATTAAAGCTTAAAACTTTAATAAGCTGAAACCTTGTATGTTCTAAAAGGATTCATAGCCCTAAGAAGTGTGTGATCCAGTTGATTGGCTGACAGTATTATTTCAGGGACTTACCCCCTGTATGTTGGTAAGTGGTGGCAGCGTGTGTGAAGCGGGGTTCACAGTGTGAGTCGGGGTGTGATTGATGCTCCTTTTCAGCATAGGACAGAGGTCGAGTGCTGGATTGAGTGAGAGGAGATAGATTAACCCTTGCAGGTGCAACCCCAAGTCACGTGCTGAGAAGTGGGTACGTGACAAATTGGTGGCAAACGGTGGGATAGAATTTATTTCTATTAGAGCATTAGTGCATGGTTTAAGAAATTATTCCCTGTACTAAAGGATTGGTGTCCTTGCGAGGAGCACCAGTTCTACAAGGTTCAGCTCAGTGCTTACTTAGACATACTTGCAAACAGTTTCCCTCCCCCGTTTTTCTTTTCTAATTTTTTTATTTTGGCAAAGGCTGTTCATTGATATGGCAGCCCAATACAAGAAGAAGAACATGCAGACTCTGATCAACCTCTGCGAGCAAAGAGGAATAGAGACTGCTGACAAGTCCAAGGATATGCTGGCGCACGCCTTGGCGGAGCACGACTTGGCGCAGACCGATGAAGCACCTGATCAAAGACAGAGTCCAACTCCCACAGGCCAAGGAATGCCAGTTCTTGCACCGGAGATGCCCTCTGGAAGTGCCAGCAATGCCGGTTCTGAGGAGTCTATGGACTTGTCTTTACAAATGGTCTTACAACAGGTGGGAACAAGCGATCCCAATCAGCGCCTGCAGCTTATTGTACAGTTCCAACAGGCTGCTGCTGCAGAACGCCGGGCTGAGAGAGAGGCCGCAGAACGCCAGGCCGAGAGAGAGGCTGCTGCTGCAGAGCGCCAGGCCGAGAGAGCGTTCAAGCTTCAGATGGCCCAAGTAGAGAGGGGTATCAATCTTCAGACAACCCCCTCCCAGGACATAAATCTAAGGAGACCGCGTCTGGAAAACTTCCCTGTGATGGAGAAGGACACGGACTTAGATACTTTTCTTCGGGGGTTTGAGAAAACCTGCAGACAATACAATCTACCCCGTGAGCAGTGAGCATTGTATCTAGCCCCAGGACTGAGAGGCAAAGCTGTGGAGGCGTTTGCTGACCTCCCACCAGACCTAGATGGTGACTATAAGGCAATCAAAGAGGCTCTGATCAGGAAATACAACCTGACTCCTGAGGTGTACCGTAGAAAGTTCCGGAACCTCCAGCATGGACCACACGACAGCTATAGTGATGTGGTCCACGGGCTCAGGACCAACTTTGAACGGTGGATCCAAGGACTGGAAGTGACCACCTTTGAGCAGCTAAAGGATCTGATGGTGAAAGACCAGTTCCTGCATCTTTGCCCCACTGAGGTACGACAGTTCGTGATGGATCGGGAGCCACCAGATGCGAACAAAGCAGCGCAGATCGCGGACACCTATGAGGCCAATCGGAGACCGGAGATGCGGAAGTCGATCGCCACCAACGGGAAAGGGGGTAAGCCGATGAACACCATCCCTGCCCCTGCCAGCCGACCTTCCGGAGGTCCTGTCCCAGCTGCCAGCACTTGGCTGACAGCCGACGTCCGCAAATGTTTTATCTGTGGACAACCAGGACATGTGAGCGCCACGTGTCCGGAGAGGCAGAAGAAGAGCCCCTCATCTGAGGCCCCAGGGCCTAGTGCTGCTATTTTGTTTGTGGGTGGTACGGGTGGGAGTTCCCGGGAGAACTTGCAGTCAGTCACGGTGGGTAACACCATCACTGTGGGGCTCAGGGACTCTGGCGCAGAACGAACTCTCATCCGCCCCGAATACGTGTATCCTCATGAACTTATCCCTGGAAAGACACTGACTGTCACCGGTATCGGGGGTGAGCGCCGATATTTGCCCATGGCCCGAGTTTTTCTGGACTGGGGTGTGGGAAGAGGGTGGAGGGAGGTTGGGGTAACCAAGAATCTCCCCGCCAATGTGTTATTGGGAATAGATCTGGGGCGGATGGTTGCACATTATGTTCCTGATAACCCTCCCAGGTATGACATGTCAGGTAATGTCCAGGTTGATAATGTGAAGGGTAATGTCAATATTGATAATGTGAAGGGTAATGTCAATGTTGATAATGTGAAGGTTAATGTCCAGGTTGATAATGGGAAGGGTAATAATGTTGATGATGATGTTGATGATGATGTTGATGATGTGCCAAGAAATGTCAGTGTTGCTGATGGGCAGGGAAATGTCAATGTGTTGCCTGTTAATAAAGTGAATCATGGTGTTAGGGACCTCAGTGATATCACACCGCAGGATGATGTTACTGAAGATCCCAGGAAGGTGGCAGGAATCAGCACTATGGAAGATGGAGGCAGGCATGGCAACCACAAGAGCGGTGGTTGTGTGCCACCTGCCAAGGTCACGACGGACTGTGACATGGCGGGTGCTAGCTGCTCCATGACAAGTGCTGATCAGGAGGCATCACAGCGTGATGGACCTCATGGTGGAGGAGAACTCAGGGATGTGACGCCACAAGCTGGCATCGCTGAGGGTTTCCTCCACGCTGCTACATTGGTTGCTAAGGTAGATGGTGGCAGGCATGAGGACCCTGGGGAACATTGCCTCATACAGCGTGCTAGTGTCACGATGGACTGTGACACGGACGTGAGTAGCTGCCCCATGGTAAGTGCTGGTCCTGAGGCATCACATCGTGATGGGCCTCAGGGTGGAGGAGCACATGCCACGCCACGAGCTGGCATCGCTGAGAGTCCCGTCCAGGTAGTAGACCTCGTTGCTAAGGAAGACGGAGGCGGACATGGTAACCACAAGAGCGGTGGTTACATGCCACCTGCCAGTGTTACAACAGACTGTGACATGGCGGGTGCGAGCTGCTCCATCCTTAGCAGGGATCCCGAGGGATCACGAGAAGAGGGAAAGGTGCTTTCTCCAACTGGGCACGAGGATGGGAACACAGAGCCCATAATCTGTCCGGCTGGTGGGAAAGCTGTGTTCACTACCTGCCAGGGTGATGGAGGAGCAGCCTCCATGTCCTGTCAGAGTAGAGAAAGATCACCCCCCACAGTCGGCCTAGACATTGGGGAGATCGGGCCCATGTTCTATCCGACTGATGGGAAGATGGGTCTCCCTGCCGTTCAGGACTATGGGAAAGAGGTACCCCTGGCTTGCCCGGATGGGAGACTGGTACGCTTGGTCTGCCAGGAAGATGGAAGAGCAAACCCCCTCTCCTGTCAGAAAGGTGTAATGGCAGTCCCAACAG